>CAUYPK010046793.1:0-21518 GCA_963574355.1 Loris lydekkerianus
AGGGAAAACTCTTGAAGGAATTGGCCTGGGTGAATATTTTATGAGGACGACTCCCCAGGCAATTGAAGCAGTATCAAAAATACACTACCGGGACCTGATCAAACTAAAAAGCTTCTGCACAGCCAAGAACATAGTGAGTAAAGCAAGCAGACAGTCCTCAGAATGGGAGAAAATATTTGCAGGTTATACCTTCAATAAAGGTCTAATAACCAGAATCCACAGAGAACTCAAATTTATTAGTAAGAGAAGAACACATGTCCCCATTTCAGGGAGGGCAAAGGACTTAAAGAGAAACTTCTCTAAAGGAGACAGATGCAAAATCTACAAACACATGTAAAAAACTCATCATTTTTAATCATCACAGAAATGCAAATCAAAACAACTTTTAGATATCACCTAACCCGAGTAAAAGTAGCCCACTTAACAAAATCACCAAACCAGAAATGTTGGTGTGGGTGTGGAGGAAAGGGCACACTTCTACTATGCTGGTGGGAATGCCCACTAATATGTTCCTTCTGGAAGGATGTTTGGAGAATACTTAAAGACCTAAAAATAGACCTGCCATTCGATCCTATAATTCGCTTACTAGGTTTATACCCAGAAGATCAAAATTCACAATATAACAAAGACATCTGTACCAGAATGTTTATTGCAGCCCAATTCATATTTGCTAAGTCATGGAAGAAGCCCAAGTGCCCATCGACCCACAAATGGACTAGCAAATTGTGGTATATGTATACCATGGAATACTATGCAGCCTTAAAGAAAGATGGAGACTTAACCTCTTTCATGCTTACATGGATCGAGCTGGAACATATTCTTCTTAGCAAAGTATCTCAGGAATGGAAGAAAAAGTATCCAATGTGCTCAGTCCTACTATGAAGCTAAATTATAGCTTTCACATGAAGGCTATAACCCAACTATAGCACAAGACTATGAGGAAAGGGCCAAGGAAGGGGAAGGGACGGGGAAGGTTAGGGTGGAAGGAGGGTAACGGGTGGGGCCACACCTACGGTGCATCTTAGAATGGGTACAGACGAAACTTACTAAAGGCAGAATACAAATGCCTCCATACAGTAACTAAGAAAATGCCATGAAGGCTACTTTGAACAGTTTCATGAGAATATTTCAGATTGCATATGAAACCAGCACATTGTACTCCTTGATTGCACTAATGCACACAGCTATGATTTAACAATTAAAAAAAAGAAAGAAACTTTTCCTCGCTCAGTAAAACAATGTTGCAGCAATGCCCAAGGCATTGCCTGCAGTAATGAGCTACCCAAAGCAGCACCTGCCAGTTCTCTGTCTCACTATGGTCAGCCTTTAAATTTTAGACATTTTAGTGGCTATGCAGTGACATTTCATTGGGAGGGTTTCATTTGTTTTCCCCTAATAAATAATGGTGATTCCACATATGTCTTTCTTTCTACCCTTTTCTCACTCACGCATCAAGGCTCACCTCTCCAGGAAGATGTCCAGGAGCCCCAAGATTGGGGTCAGCCCCTCCTCTATGCTCCCTTTGCCCCATCTTCTGCTTTGTACACACCCTAATGAAATTGAGTTTTACCTTTTTATGTGTCTATCACCATAGCTGTAAAGACATTCTATATCTCCAGGAATTCTCAGAGTAACCCTAAGCAGACACTACTACTGTCATCATTTTACAGACACAGAAACCAGCCCTCAACAGGTAAAATAACTCATGCCAGGTCCACAACCAGCATGTGGCAGAGCCAGGACTCAAAGTGAAGGGTCTCTGACTCAAAGCCCATGCTTCTTGGTGATATACTGGACACTGTCTGCTCTTCAAGGCCTCTATGGGGCCACACATGCTAGTCACACTTGACCACCAGCTCCTCACACACCGCCTAGCAGGCATATCCTAACAAATGTCCCTGAGCCTTAATGTTGCTGGTATCCATAACATTTAGTGACATGTATATGTCAGACACCATGCTTCCCCAGCAATACCTTATTTAATCCTCAGAGGATTAAAGGCATTGCTATGCCCATTTTACATGTGAAGAAAGTGAGGTTTAGGGAAGTCAGGCAAATTGCCCCAGACCACAGGGCTGGAAAGCAGCATAGGGTAGGAATGGAGCACAGTTAGAAAAGGAACTTCTTTTTTTTTTTTTTTTTTTTGAGACAGATTCTTACTTTGTCGCCCTCGGTAGTGCTGTGGTGTCACAGCTCACAGCAACCTCCAAGTCCTGGGCTTAGACGATTCTCTTGCCTCAGCCTCCCAAGTAGCTGGGACTACAGGCGCCCACCACAACACCCAGCTACTTTTTTGTTGCAGTTGTCACTGCTGTTTTAGCTGGCTGGGACTGGGTTCAAACCCGCCACCCTTGGTATACCCGCCTTACCCACTAAGCCACAGGCACCACCCTGGACAGAGAACTTCTTATGGGTAGAGTCTGGGCCATCTCCATCTCTGTCCCTTTAAAGCTAGCACATAGGAAGCCCACAAGCCTATCCAACACATGAACAGTGAAGGAAGGATGCATTCTATGGCCAGCCCTTCCCAGTGAACTTGAGAGTGGCGTTCAGAAAGGCTACAGTAAAAGACAAGCTCTACTTGTGCTGCCTTCCTACCCACAGGCTCATCCAGGTGACAGATGAGTCACATGAATGAACCAGGCAGACCCAGAGTCCCATGGCATAAGACGGACACATCCAGATTGCATTAAGCCAGAGGGAAAGAAACAGGGCAGGGAAAGCTAGTGCCTAGACCTTGGCCCTGGGTATCGTCACTTCCCTGCCCAAGGCTTGCAGCTCACCTGAAACGCCCTTCTCTCCTCTCTTCACCTTTTGAAATTCTACTTGGCTTTCAGGCCCCGTGCGCACACTCTTTCTCTTTGGGGTTGGCCTCAATACTCCAGCAAGAGCCAATCTCTTCTCATTTCCCACTTGTGTTCTCACTCACAGCATGTTTCATTCTACTGCTATAATAAGTTACAGTTTTTGGTTTTCTTTTGTTTGTTTTTTGAGACAGAGTCTCCCTCTGTGACCCAGACTAGGATGCAGTGGTGTAGTCACAGATCACAGCAACCTCAAGCTCCTGGGTTCAAGGATCAGCCTCCTAAGAAGCTGGGCCTACCGTCGCCTTGCCTGCCCAATGCCTGACTAATTTTTCTATTTTTAGTAGAATCAGGGTCTCCCTCTTGCTCAGGCTAGTCTTGAACTCCTGAGCTCAAGCAATCTTCCCACCTCAGCCTCCCAGAGTGCTGGATTTACAGGCATGAGCCACCATGCCTGGCCAGGTTACAGTGTTCTTCATAGCTGTGCCTCCCACTCCCCAAATCTTAAGTTTTTTGAGAGTGGGGACTGGGTCTTATTCAAGAATAACAGACATTGGATAGGAACATTTGGAGTCAAACAGGGCTTTAGAAGCAGACTCCAACTCTGCCACTTTATGACTTGCAGCAAGTTTCTCAACCCCATCCCTAAACCTCAATTTCCCTGTAAGTAAAATGGGAATAATAATTCTGCCTATGTCACAGGATTGTTATGAAGATTTAACAAGCTCAAGTTCATAGCTAAATCTCATCGAAATTCTATTATTATAAATAGGTGTTTAATAGCTAATCAGAGACCAAGAATAGATGTGACTGATTTTTTTCTTTGGTTAGGATATAAGAATAGGGCTCATCACCTATAGCTCAGTGGCTAGGGCACCAGCCACATATACTGGAGCTGGTGGGTTCGAACCCTGCCCAGACCTGTCAAACAACAATGACAACTACAACCAAAAAATAGCCGGGTTTTCTGGTGGGTGTCTGTAGTCCCAGCTACTTGGGCAGGCTGAGGCAAGAGAATTGTTTAAGCCCAAGAGTTTGAGGTTGCTGTGAGCTGTGACACCACATCACTCTACTGAGGGCGACATAGTAAGACTCTTGTCTCAAAAAAAAAAGAGAAAGAAAGAAAGAAAGAAAGAAAGAAAGAAAGAAAGAAAGAAAGAAAGAAAGAAAGAAAAGAAACAAAGTTATGAACACAGAAGATGTAAGTATTTGGGTTTATTCAAAGTACATACTAGATACTATCATATTCATAATGTTTATATCACTGCTATTGTAATTGTACAACAATTCCACAGTCATTTACATATCCAAGGATAGTTACTAATCACATGGGTTAGTCTGTTTTTCATTGCTATAAAGGAATGCGTGAGGCTGAGAGAGGAGGGCTATTCAGCTCTTACAGAAGCATTGTGCCAGCACCTGCTTCAGGTGGGCGCCTCAGGGAGCGTCTAATCAAGGTGGAAGGTGAAGGGGGAGCAGGTGTGTCACTGGGTGGGTGAGAGAAGGAACAATACAGAGAGGAAATGGTGCTAGGCTCTGTGGGGACGACATCAAGCCATTCATGAGGGATCAGCCCCCCTGACCCAAACACCTCCCATTTGTCCCCATCCCCAACACTGGGGATCAATTTTCTTTTTCCTTTTTTTTGAGACAGAGTTTCAAGTTGTCACCCTTGGTAGAGTGTGGTGGCATCACAGCTCACAGCAACCTCAAATTCTTGGGCTTAAACGATTCTCTTGCCTCAGCCTCCCAAGTAGCTCAGACTACAGTCGCCTGCCACAACACCTGGCTATTTTTTGATTGTAGTTGTCATTGTTGTTTGGCAGGCCTGAGCAGGATTCGAACCTGCCAACCTTGGTGTATGTGGCTGGTGCCCTAGCTGCTGAGCTACAGGCGCTGAGCCTGGGGATCAATTTTCAACATGACCTGGTGCTCAGTTTCCCAGAAGACAGCCCAGGTGGCCTTCAACCTTGTCACATCTTTGGAAACCACCCTTACAAATGGATGATGGGTACAAGGTGAGAACCAGAGTAAGAATCCTCAAAACTCCTTCAAGGAGCAGGTTTAGATAAAATAATGATAATAATCAGCCCTTGTCTCCTCCCTTTCTTGATATTAATCACTGTTCCTGGTGTTTGCTTCTTTACCCTGGAGTAGTTTTTGAGGTATCGTCCGTCCAGATCCTACATTACAGTAGCTGACCCACCGACAGAGCAGCCCATATGGTGCCACCCCGAAGCCAGCCCATTAGCAGACCCTGACTGCCTAATCCTCTGCCCACCAAACTGTCTTTAAAAACCCTGTCTCTGGGCGGCGCCTGTGGCTCAGTGGATACAGCGTGGGCCCCGTATACTGAGGGTGGCGGGTTCAAACCCGGCCCCAGCCAAACTGCAACAAAAAATTGCCAGCTGTGGGCGGCGCCTGTGGCTCAGTAAGTAGGGCGCCGGCCCCATATGCCGAGGTGGCGGGTTCAAACCCAGCCCCGGCCAACTGCAGCAAAAAAATAGCCGGGCGTTGTGGCGGGCGCCTGTAGTTCCAGCTACTCGGGAGGCTGAGGCAGGAGAATTGCTTAAGCCCAGGAGCTGGAGGTTGCTGTGAGCTGTGTGATGCCATGGTACTCTACCAAGGGCCATAAAGTGAGACTCTGTCTCTATTAAAAAAGGTGCCTGTAGTCCCAGCTACTTGGGAGGCTGAGGCAAGAGAATCGCCTAAGCCCAGGAGTTGGAGGATGCTGTGAGCTGTGACGTTACGGCACTCTATCGAGGGCAATAAAGTGAGACTCTGGCTCTACGAAAATAAATACATAAATAACCCTGTCTCCCCAGTTCTCGGAGAGGCAGATTTGAGAAATTTCTCCCATCTCCACATTTAATGCTATGTGGAATAAGCTCTTTCTCCATTGTAACCCCACAGTCTCAATGCACCGCTCTTCTCTGTGCAGCAGGCACTTGGGCGGCAACACTTTCACACGCAAGGAAGTGCCTGCCACTTGTCCAAAATGGAATTGATTAGGAAGGAACCAGGAACTACATCAGACGCTGCTTACATTATCCTCAGTTCCCCTGTATGACTTTGTATGGCTTATTCTCCATCCAGTAGCTAACGCGTGACCTTTTGGAAACAAAAACCAGCTCAAGTTAGCCCAGAGCTTAAAATTCTTCAGCAGTTTCTTTTGCAATGAGAATAAATTCCGGACTTTTTTTTTTGTAGAGACAGAGTCTCACTTTACTGCCTTTAGTAGAGTGCTGTGAAGTCACAGCTCACAGCAACCTCCAGCTCTTGGGCTTCCGCGATTCTCCTGCCTCAGCCTCCCGAGCTGCTGGGACCACAGGTGCCTGCCACAACGCCCGGCTATTTTTTGGTTGCAGTTCGGCCGGGGCTGGGTTTGAACCCGCCACCCTCGGTATATGGGGCCGGCACCCTACTCACTGAGCCACAGCGCCACCCTTTTCTTTTCTTTTCTTTTTTTTGTAAACTATAACCTAGAAGGCCCTACCTGGTCTGGCTCTTCTCTGATTCATTTCCACTCTCTCCCTGACTCACTGATTCTGGCCACTCGGCCTTCTGTCTCCCCCTCTAACACACCAAAATCTTCACATTTACTGCCTGGATTCCCGCTATTTACATGGCAAAATGTCATCTCCTTATTGAAGCATTTCCTGAACACCAGATAAAAAAGATCCCTCCCTTGTTAATTCCCATGTAACACTTAGGATGATCTGAACTATCTGGCTTGTTTGCTTAATGTATTGGATACTCTCATTCTCAACCTATGCCTGATTTTCCCTAAATGCAAGCTTTCCTTCGGTAGGGATTTTGTCTTGCTCAACACTATATCCTCCTTCAATTAATTACAGTTGGTTGAAAGCAGCCCCTAAACCACTTGCCTGGCACTTACAAGGTGCTCAGTATTTATTTACTGAATGAACAAATGGGATTTGGGGAGCAGATGATGGTTGTTTTCCATTTTTCATTTTTATGTTTCAGATTAATTTAATTTTTTTATAAAGGAAATGTATGAAATAATGCAAAAATAAAATGATAAAATTAGCGTATTTAATCAAACAGGCGAAAATAATACAAAATATCCCCCAAGAACCTATTATATACATTGTCAGCAATTCATATTATTTATTATTCAATACATAGTCTCCATGCTACGTATTAAACCTTAAACATTGGCCAGTTTAATGATCTGCTTGTTAGTATAGATCCTTGAACTTTTAAATAAGAACCATCTCCCCTGGGCTTATAGAAAGATTGCTGTTTGGGCTTTCTAGTTTACTCCAATCTTCTGCTCACAGAGCATTTATTTCTATTTCTATGCCTTTGCTCATGCTATTACCCATCCTGGCATTCCCTCTCCTTCTGCCCCCCACCACGTCCCCTTTCCAAAATCTTGATCATCTTTAAAGGCACATTCTAATCTATCAAGAAATGGCCCTAACAACATAAACCTGTGTTTTTTAAAAGCTCTGTGCTCTTTCAAAAGGCACCTTGTCTTTGTGTCTCCCTCCATTAATTACAGTCCATTGAAAGCAGTATTTTTATATATCTAACCACCCTGAAATGTCACCATACATTTTCCAACTGAGGAAAGCAAACCCCACTGCTAAGCAGAAAAAAATGCCGTCATCAGTGGATGAAAGCAATTGCTAAGAATTTTTCTCAAATGAGAAAATACTAGATGGTTTGCAAGGCTGCAAAAGCCTTTCCCTCCACATTCCCAGGAGGAAAGTGGTACAGACACAATTGTTATCCAGAATTTACAAAGAAACAGAAGCAATAAAAAGCTGAATCAATTCAAACACTGTTGGGTGCCATTCTTTTTTGTCCTACTAGGACAACAATTCATCATTGATTGAACACTTACAGTGTGCCAGGCACTGTACTAAATGAGTTATAGCATGATCCCATTTAATCTTCCAAGAATCTCAAGTGTTCATTATTACTCTTGTGCCCATTTCACAGATGACACAACTGCGACTAGGTAATAGCATCAACTGTGAACAAAGAAGTTCAGCAATTTTCCCAGGGTGACAAACCTCAAACCTATAAGCTTTTAGAGCTGGTTTGAATTCATTTCACCTGACGTTTAAACTCCCGTTCTTTACTTCTATACTGTAGTACATTACATAACTTTTATCTAAAAACTATCATTAAAATTAGAAATATTATAGCAGTTAACACAACTTTAACCCAAAACGACTAGGTCTGCGATATTTCTACCATTTTCGATTCTTTCTACTTTGTACATACTCAGTATTTAACATAAAATCTTTAAATATGAGTAGAAATTAAACAGAGCATGCTTTCATTTAAGGGGTATCTTTTCTCCAACATTTCTATCTCTGTGCCTTTACATAGAGGAATTCCAATGTTGGCTTGGCAAATGTTATGCATTAGAACAATAGTACTAATTTTCACACTTCTTACATAAATACATAGAGGCCCCAGACATTATGGAATGGATCCATAGATACCCTGGGAGTGGAGAGAGTGTTCCAAAAAAGCTTTGATCAAAAAAATGTCTGGTTGCAGACGAGAGTCTAGAAATCAAAACTGCCAGATTCAAGATTCAAAATTGTGACTCTGGATCAGTACTTGAAGAAAATTTCAAATTTGCATAAGTAAAGAGAGAAGGAAAAAAAAACCAAATTTGGAAAATCCATGCAAAGGCAGATCACAAAATGTGCTCTTGTACTTGACTGGGAAGCAAGACTCAAGAGTCTCTGCTTGCAAGAGAGAGGATAAAGAAACCTTTCTGCCAGACTTTTAAAAGTGCACATCCTTGAACTTAAAAGTACAAAAATTTCAGGAGCTAGACTGCTACACATTTGGGTGCTTGCTATAATTTCTCTGTATGTTTGAAATGTTTCCTAATGAAAAAAGGATGAGAAAATTAAAAGCTCTAAGAGAGTTATTAGGGAACTAAACAACATTGCAGGTTTGGTTGGGCTGGAGTGTTGCTTTATGCAATTCCTTGCAGAGGATAAAAACAGGTTCCTTCTGTATGTGTTGTAGCAAAAAGATGGTAGAAGCAACCGATATGTGTTGAGTTCTATATACACTATCTTATTTAATATTCACCATAAAGCCATATGATCTTACCACTATCACATACATTTTCAGAAAATAGAGGCAGAAAGAGGATTAGAAACATTCTGAAAGTCACATAGCTAGCGAGGGACAGAACAAGGATTCAAACCAGCACTTCCCTGCACGGCTTTTATTCTGCATGGACCCAGCATTTTTTTCAAGTCCACTGTGTGTTCGAGAGGCCAACAGGGCTGCCACATATTTATAAAATCACTGAACATTTTCTGGGACTCTTTCAACAGACTTCAGAAAGTTCCTAAAACCATGAGAGCAATAAAGCTTTGGGTTAAAATCACGGGAACTAGGGGTCCAAAAAATCTGGGTTCAAATCCTGGCTTTCTCACTTAACAGATGCCCTAAGGAGCCCCAGTTTTTCCATCCATGCACAGGCAGCCATAATACTCACCTCGGGAGGTGATTATTTGGATTAAAGGAGAGGATGCATGAAAAGTTCTTAGTACATTGTAATCTAGCAATAAAAGGCATCCATGGTCCATATTATTTTGAACATGTAAGGAACAGAGATTCTCAGCCCTGGTGTTAATGCCAAAGGGTTTGAAGGGAAGACATCGAAGGCAGAACCAAGGTTACAAAAAGGAGAAAGGAATGAGGAGAAGGAAAGAGGTTGGGAGCCCTCTGGTATCCATCCTAGTCGGTGAGGAACTAAGACATTTGATGGTGATTTCAACTTGAACCTATCATAGTCAGAATACCCCGAGCCACTGTAGGAGGATTTTCTGAATTCATATTGTAGGTACAGAGAAAGAGCACACACACACGCACATAAAGACAGGAAAAAAGCACATTCACGATGCTTGAGCCCAACAGAGCTCAGAGATCCATGCTGGGGAATAGAGGGAAGTAAGCTCGGTGACCCAGAGCCAGGCGCAAAGCTGCGGGGTCCCTGAGAAGGCGAGAGGGCCCTTCCCGGTCTGCAGGTGGCGCACACGAGCGCGAGCAGCGCAGGGTCGCTGGGAAGACCCTGGGTTTGCAGAGACCATTGGGGATCCTGAAAGCCCCGCCGCTACACTTCGAGGGCAGAAGTTTCAACTATTGCATCCTCATCATTAAAATTAATATTATTCCTCAGCGTTAATACCAAAACACCGTAGAGAGAATCAGTAAATACAGGCCAGTATGTTTGGGAACAGCCTTCGAGGATTATACCCAAACCAAAGACTTGAACTCAGTCGAAGGAGAAGGAAGAAGGAAGTGCTCGCGGATAATCTCCAAATCCTCCCCCACGCCTCCCGCCCCGGACCCGGGAGAAGGCGGGGCGGGGGAGAGAAAAGCTGGGAATTTCAGGTGTGCTCTGAACCTGGCGCTGAGGGAGAGCAAAGGAAACCCAGCGGACACTCCCCCCCTCTCCGGGACTGTCCTTCGGCCCCAGAGACCTAGCGCATCGCCGGCGGAGAAAGGATCCTCCTCTCTCGGCTGCGGGAAATACCCGACCCTGCAGCACCAGCTTCCAGCGGACAGATCCGGGAGTCCAGCCCAGGCTCCTGGCTCAGTTTCCTGGTGGTGCCCCAGCCTGCCCGGGAAGCACAGCCCAGAGGATCCCTCTTTTGTTCACGCGGAGAGCGCGGCGCGGCGCCGCGCATCCCTCGGTCGCTGAAAACCCCACTGCGGGGGCGCTTCCCTGCGTCCGCCCGGTGCGTTCCCTGCGCGCCCGCGACCACTGGCTGCAGCTCACGGGTCCCCGACTGTCCTCCAGCCCCCGCCTCAGTACTCACTTTTCCCCAGTCCCTCCGCTTTCCACGCCGTCTCCTCCACCGCCCCATAGCGCCTCAGAGGCTTCTCAGCTTCCAGATGGGTAGACAAAGATTGCTTTAACTCCATCGCCGATCCCCGCGGGCAGGTCGACGGGTCCCCCTTCACTCCATGCCTGCCGCGGGCTGCAGGGAGGGAGGCGGCTCCAGCCAGCAGCGCTTTAAGGGGCCGGGCGCTCGTGACGCCGCTCCATCTCTTCCGCCGCCAGCGCCCGGGAGCTCTGACTGGTACCCAGGAGGGGGAGGAATGCAGAGCACATGCGCAGTGGAGGCTTAGGGGGACGGCTAGGGGGCTGGGGAGGGAGAAAGAGGGGCAGATGATAACTCTAAGAAGAACAACAATAACAACAACTAAAATAAAACTAACCTAAAGGAGTAAGAACAAGGCCCTGCCTATATGCAGCGGGTGATGACGCTTTGCATGTGGGCTTGGCACTGAGGTGGCTCGCGACCTGTCAGAGGGCTGCTAGGCTTCAAGTGGGATTGGAGAGCCCATCTCTATCTGTGGGCGATGGATCCATCTTTATGCGGAGTATGCAGAAGCGTGAGCGTGGACCGAGATCTGTGGATTCTGTGCTTGGCTGAGTGTGTTTTTGTGAGAAGCTCTGTCATTTGTATCTGCACATAATTTGAAATGAAACAGTGGATGTCAGTTCTATATGTGTTTGCATGGACTTGGGGGGCAGTTGAGAGAGAGAGAGAGAGAGAGAGAGAGAGAGCGAGCTTTCCGGAACACAGGTCTTTACTTTCCGGAAACCTAGAGGTTTTTCATACTAACAAAGCACAGTGTATTACAAGTATAGAATACAATCAGTAGCTAAATTGATTGTTTAAAAAGTACTATTTATTGAATGACAACTGGATGCAAACACTTCAAAATAACTCTACAAAATGTGATTTTGCCAGCCTTGCTTTACAGAGGATGGAACTGGCCTGCAGAAAGATTATCTGCCCAAACTTCCCCATTTAGTAAATGGCCTGACCAGTACCATTTATAAGATAAGACCTTACCTTATAAATCCTTATCTTATAAATGGCCTGACCAGTACTTGAATCCAGGCAATTTGAATCCATATTTAGCCTGTTCATTTCCTAGATTGCACAATTTTCGTGCTTTATAAAAAGTGTGTGTGAGGGGGAGATTCTATAATAGAACATGGGTGGTTTCTTTGTTGTTTTGAAATGTCATCTTGGGTTGTCTATAATCATAGCTATTTGAGAGGCTGAGGCAGGAGGATCACTTGAGCCCAGGAGTTTGAACCTGCAGTGAGCTGTGATGGCACCTCTGCACTCTAGCCTGGGTGGCAAAGGGAGGAGCCAGATGCTGCCTCAAAGAAACAAAACAAAAACAGTCACCTGGGGCAATATCTGGCATCCACAAAATGCCACAGAAACTTGTACAAGTGTAAAATGGTTCTGTTATTTAGGAAAAAGTTAACAAGAATAAAAAGTAACTATCAATAATGAACTTGTAAATAGCATATGGGAGAAAAGAAAAAACAACAATGAAAATCATAAAATATTTAGACCTGGAAAACGATAGTACCGTATATCAAAAGTTGTAAGTTTTGAGCGGCACCCATAGCTCAGTGGGTAGGGTGCAGGCCATATACACCCAGGCTGGCAGGTTTGAACCCATCTGCAGCCAGCTAAACAACAATGACAACTCCAACAAAAAAAATAGCTGGGCATTGTGGCAGGCACCTGTAGTCCCAGCTACTTAGGAGGCTAAGGCCAGAGAGTTGCTTAAGCCCAAGAGTTTGAGGTTGCTGTGAGCTGTGATGCCACAGCACTCTACTAAGGGCAACTCAGTGAAATTCTGTCTCAAAAAAGAAAGAAAAAGAAAAACTTGTAAGTTTTAACTAATTATATAGCCTTAAATGCATTCATTTAAAAAAGCATTTATTAAAAATGAATAGGTTAAGTGTTCAACTTAAGAGACGTTAAGAAAAAATAACAGAACTTAAAAGTAAAGCAGAAAAAGGAAATAACAATGGAGCATAAATTGACTAAATCTAAAATCAAGTAACAATAAAGATGATCAACAAAACTAAGAGCTGATTCCTTGGGGAGAAAGAACTAGAAAGGTAAACCTCTTAAAATTCATAAAAATAGGCACTCGTGAATAATATTAAGAGTGAAAAGGGAAAAGAATTATAATACAATAAGATTTTTAAGATATATTTGAAATTGATAATTTTCTCTTAAAAACTATCAAGATGTATTCAAGAAATAAAAAAGCAAGTCAATAACTATAACAAAAATTTAATTTTTAATATAGAAATTTGTTTTCCTCCAAGTCCCACAAAGACAACAGGCCCAGAGAGTTTTATAGGTGATTTTTACCAAATAACAGATAATCCTTATCTTATAAAAATTGTTTTAGGGCTCATTTCAAGAAGATTATATGACCTTCAGGTTTTGAAACCAAAACTAGATAAAATTTTTATTTCTTTTCTTTTTCTTTTTCTTTTTTTAGACAGAGCCTTACTTTGTTGCCCTTGGTACAGTGCTATGGTGTCATAGCTCACAGCAACCTCAAACTCTTGGGCTCAAGCAATCCTCTTGCCTCAGACTCCTGAGTAGCTGGAGGGACTATAGGCAACCACCACAACACCTGGCTATTTCTAGAGATGGGGTCTCTCTCTTGCTCAGGCTGGTCTTGAACACCAGAGATCAAGCAATCCACCCACCTTGGCCTCCTAGAATGCTAAGATTATAGGTGTGAGCAATCACAACTGTCCATAAAACAATTTTAGAATGACCTTACCTATAAACACAAGTGCAAAAATTATAAGCAAAAATACATCATGAACAAATAGGGTATATGTCCAAAATGGAATGTGACCTAATATCAGAAAATACAGTGATATAGTATACCAAATTTTCAAATTAAAGGAGAAAACTATTCAGATATGTCAATAAATACAGAAAAAAAATTTAATTAGCAATCATACATACCTATTTTTTTAAACTAAGAATTGAAGGATCTTTCCTTAACCTTCTAGAGACTAACTATAAAAAAGTCTATAGCAAATATCACATTTACAGTTGAACTTCTAGTGGCAACCCCATTGAAGTAAGGAACAAAACAAGGATGCCTACAATCTTTACTTTTGAGAGGTCCTCGCTTAGCTAGATGAGAAAAGTTAATGAAGTATAAGAACTGAAGCAGAAGAAACAAAATTTTCTTTTCATACACCATAATTGCCTACATAAAAATGCAAGGAAAACCATGGCTAACCTGTTAAAATGAATAAGAGCAAGATTTTGGAAACCAGATAAACATATGAGCATAGTTGTTTTTCTGTACAACATTAATCAAACTTAAAATATTTAAAAAACTTAAAATATAATCATAATAACCAAAAATCTTTGAGAGAAAATTATTTCTTTATGTCACCTGAGACAATGAATTAATTAACTAACTAGTTTTATGTTGCAGTATTACCTTTTCAACATAAAAAAAGAACTGAAAAAAAATGAATAAGCCATGTTCAGGGGTAAAAAAAGAATCAATATCATAAATCCTCTTCAGTGCTATTTTGGTTGAAATATCTATAGGGAATAGTATTTTAAAATAAACTTTGACAAGCTGATTCAAAAATTACATTGTAAAATTACATGGAAGGGCCAGGAATGGGTAAGACAGTGTTGAAGAAAAGTTAATGAGGTGGGTAGAAATTAACTATCAAATATCAAAACCTATCATAAAGCTTTAACACATAAGAAGAAAATTGAGAGCCCCAAAATAGACTGGCACATATTTACAAATCTGATCTATGACAGAGTATTACAAATCAGTGCACAAAGAATGGACTACTCAATAAATGATGCTGAGATACTCACCTAACTATTTATATGGAAAACTAAAATAAACATTTCACGCTTTTGGCTCAGTGGTTAGGGCACCAGCCACATACACTGGGGTTAGCAGGTTCGAACCCAGCCTGGGCCTGCTAAACAACAATGACAACAACAACAACAAAAAAAAAAATAGCTGGGTGTTGTGGCAGGCACCTGTAGTCCCAGCTACTTGGGAGGTTGAGGCAAGAGAATCACTTAAACCCAAGAGTTTGAGGTTGTTGTGAGCTGTGACACCACAGCACTCTACCCAGAGCGACACAGTGAGACTCTGTCTCAAAAAAAAAAAAAATTCATGCTTTTATACTTCCTTTTTTTTTTTTTTTAATGTAGTCTCCACACATTGCTCTGCTGACTTCAAACTCCTGAGCTTAAGAGATCCTCCCAGGTAGGTTGAAGTACAGATGTGCACCACCACACCCAGGACTAGAATGTGATCTCAATTATATTAATTATCTTGTGGAATGATAATTGTAGGAACTAAATGAAAAATATTGTGATTCAGGCCAGGCGTGGTGGCTCTCACCTGTAATCCTAGCACTCTGGGAGGCTGAGGCGGGTGGATTGCTTGAGCTCACCATCTCAAGACCAGGCTGAGCAAAAGGGAGACCTCATCTCTACTAAAAACAGAAAAAAAGAAACTGAGACAAGAGTATATCTTGAGCCCAAGAGTTAGAGGTTGTTGCTGTGAGCTATGATGCCAGGGTACTCTACCCAGGGTAACAGCTTGAGACTGTCTCATTTAAAAAAAAAAAAAAAAAAAAAAAAAAGAAAGAAAAATATTGTGATTCAAATTTTGTGTTTGCATATATGATACATACCCCTAAGTACACATATTACCCTAAACACTGAAATGACACACACCAAAATGTTGAGAGTGACTACCTATGGATGGCATGATAGTAAAGGTTTTATTTGTGTTTTCCAATGGTCCTACAAGGCATATGTATTACTTTCATAATCAGAAAAAAAATCAATAATGATTTGAATGTGTGGAAAGCTAAAATGACTATGAAATATTAACAGTGTTTGTTTCTAGAGTGGAAATTTGGGGGAGATACTTTCTTTTTAATTTTCTGAACTTTTCAACCATCTATCTTAAGCTTAGGTTTTGTAATTCATAAAAGAATAAATTCAGTTTCCAAAAATCTGTGAGTAATACAATTCTGTAATCCTAGAGGACAAAACTATCTCTGCCAGTGCAGTACCGGAAACTCTGTCTGTTTGCATTAGTTTTGGGTGATAATGCTTCAAGTTCAATAACTGGCTGACGTAACCATCTGCATGGAATTATTAAGTGGTTCCCCAGCCCTGGCTCCTCATCCTGGCTCAGTGCCTCAGCTCTGCTGGGAATGCCAAAGACTTGGAGGAATGCTGGTAGTGCTGGATTACAAAGAGCCAGGAGAGCAGGGGCCAGGGCAATAACTGCCATTTTTGGTGGATGGGAGGCTAAAATAATGCAATATCATCTTGGTAATTTGATACTTTATCCAGCATGTTGACAATTTCCAAATGTACACGATGCTGAGCCCATTAGGATCTCATGGTGTGCAAAAATATGGGCTTTCAAATCCAGAGGATCTCAGTTTGAGCCCGGACTCTGCCACCTGCCAGCTGGGTGACCTTGTGTGATATGTCTCAATCTCTCTAAGCTTCGGTTCTTAGCTTTAAAGTTCCAATGGCACTACCTCTCCCAGAGGACTGTTGCGATGATTAAATGAGATAATGCAAGTTAATATCATCATCATTATCATCACCACCACCACTATCATCATTATTGGGTTAAAGCACTGGGCTAGCTGATGTTTGGGGATCTAATCTTTTGGGAATTTACCAAATGAAGTCTCCAAACCAAAAACAAAAACCTATTAAAATGACATTGAGTAGATAAATTGGAACTCTCAATACCAGAAATATATCATACACTGGTGCAGCCACTTTGGAAGATGGTCTGACAGTTCCTCAAAAAAAAAGAAAAAATGCAGCAATACTCTTTCTAGGTGTCTACCCAAGAGAAATGAAAACATATATTCACACAAAATGCATCAACGTTCATAGCAGCATTATTCACAATAGCCCCCCAAACAAGAAACAATCCAAAGGTCCATCAACCAACAAATGGGTAATGTAATGGCATAGCCTTACAGTGGAAAGTTATTTGGCAATAAAAAGGAGTCAAGTACTGATAACACCCTACCGCACTGATAAATCTTTTTTTTTTTTTTTAAGACAGAGTCTCAAGCTGTCACCCTGGGTAGAGTGCCATGGCGTCACATCTCACAGCAACCTCTAATGCTTGGGCTTAAGCAATTCTTTTGCCTCAGCCTCCAAGTAGCTGGGACTACAGGCGCCCGCCACAATGCCCAGCTATTTGTTGTTGTTGTCGCAGTTGTCATTGTTGTTTTAGCTGACCCGGGCTGGGTTTGAACCTGCCAGCCTTGGTGTATGTGGCTGGCGCCCTACCCACTAAGCTATGGGTGCCGCCCTAAATCTTGAAAACACTGTTATGTGAAAGATCCTATACATACCACATATTGTATGATTCCATTGAATACAAAATGTCTAGAATCTATACCTATAGAGAAAGCACATCTATAGAAAATCTAAGGAGAAAGAAAATAGGTTAGTGGGTGCCTCAGCCTTGGACTGAGAGAAAAGATGAGAAAAAAGAGTAATTACTAAAGGTGCAGGTTTCTTTCTTGGGTGACGAAAATGTTCTAAAGTTGATTGTAGTGATGATTGCACAACAGTGAGTATACGCAAAGCCATCAAATTGTACCCTTTAAAAGAGTGAATAATACGGTATGTAATTTGTATCTCAATAAATCTGTTCTCCAAATAATGACACTGACTGGGATTTAAACATTTGAATCATATTTGCATTATGTAGTGGTCACTGACCACTCTAGCTTGTGTGTTAACAGGAATCATTTTGGATGCTGTGTCTGGGTGGAATTTCCAAAGTAGTGACAGTGATTCTAGGAATCCCTTGGCCCGATGCAGAGAAATCTCTCCACCCACACTCTTATACCCTGCTGAATACACAATTTCTCCAGCATTGTCATGGGGTCTTATTGAATTTGCCATTTTGCTACTCACAAATAGGCTGTGTATTAGTTAGACTGTATTTATATTTCCATGTCTGGCAGTGATATAAAAGTTTTGATTGTGCAAGATGTATTTATGAAAGAATATTGGAAAAACAATTTCCTATTTCCATGATGTCGCTTTGGTTCCATTTTGAATTATGGAAAAGGGGGGGGATGTGGGTGTGGAAATGCATTTGTTATGCTTACGAAATGGGTTCCACCCCTAAGAGCCTCCAGTGGCTCCTAATAGATCATTTTTCTATAAAAGCATAACATTTATCAGCCCTGTCACTCTTTGATTACTGGGAAAATAATCAGAAAATCAGAAATATTAAAATAGCTAGCCATTTGAATTGAATGCCCCATAACCAGGATGGCACATGCCTTGTATCCCTCTGTCAGCCATATGCTGTGGTTACGGAAACCATCGAAGCCACCAGAGAGGAACTTATCTATGACTCAGCTAAAACTCTAATAATGCAGCGAGGGAAAAACATCCAGGGACCCAAGGAAATACAAGAAGTGTTACTTCCAGCTGGGCACAGTGGCTCACACCTGTAATCCTAGCAATCTGGGAGGCCAAAGTGGGTGGATTGCTTGAGCTCAGGAGTTTGAGACAAGCCTGAGCAAGAGTGAGACCCCCATTTCTACTAAAAATAGAAAAACAGCCAGGCACCATGGTGGGTGCTGGTAGTCCCAGCTACTTGAGAGGCTAAGGCAAAAGGATTACTTGAGCTCAGGAGGTTGAGGTTGCTGTGAGCTATGACACCGTGGCACTCTACCAAAGACAACAAAATGAGACTCTGTCTCAAAAATAAATAAATGAATAAATCAATAAAATAAAATAAAATAATAAAAAATAAATGTTACTGGGTGGCACCTGTGGCTCAGTGAGTAGGGCGCCAACCCCATATACTGAGGGTGGTGGGTTCAAACCCGGCCCTGGCCAAACTGCAACAAAAAATAGCTAGGTGTTGTGGTGGGTGCCTGTGGTCCCAGCTACTGGGGAGGCTGAGGCAAGAGAATTACCTAAGTCCAGGAGCTGGAGGTTGCTGTGAGCTTTGATGGCACAGCACTCTACCAAGGGCAATAAAGTGAGACTCTGTCTCTACAAAAAAAAAAAAAAAAAAAAAAGTGTTACTTCCAGAAAGTGATAATTCTAAAAATCATGACTTGAAAGAGAAGAAATATTAACAGTAAGATTCTGAAGAGGATGTCCTTGAGGTTAAGACTGTAGCTCTGAAGCCAGGCGGCCCAAGTGAAAATCCTGATTTTATGTTTGGTAGCTATGTAACCTTAAAATAACTACTCAAGCTCTATAAGAATCAATTTCTTCATTAACTGTAAAATGAAGTTAATAATCTCTACCTGGCCTGGCCCAGTGGCTCATGCCTATAAACCTAGCACTCTGAGAGGTTGAGGTGGGAGGATTGCTTGAGGCCTGGTGTTTGAGACCAGCCTGAGCAAGAGCAAGACCCTGTCTCTACTAAAAATGTAAAATTTAGTTGAGCATTGTGGCGAGTGCCTGTCATGCCAGCTACTCAGGAGGCTGAAGCAGGAGGATCACTTGAGCCCAGGAGTTTGAGGTTGCAGTGAGCAAGGCTAACATCACTGTACTCTAGCCTAGGCACCATAGTGAGACCTTGTCTCAAAAATAAAAATAAAAACATAAAACATGAAGCAAGCTGATGATCAATGTTTTAGGAGGACATAGCTTTCATATAAAAAATCTGGACTTGTTTCCTAGGCATCTAAAATAAATACAGATGGGGGATCAATAGACATCTGTGCTTAGGGAGAAATGAACACAGAATTAAGTGTGCAAATGTGTTTCATTTCTGTAATATTGAAATATACATCCAGCACACACATACACACAGAGAATTCTGCTAACATTTTAATAGGCATGTCAAAAATTTTACCTGTGAAGCGCAGTGATGAGGAACTCAGGTTCTGCAGACAGACTATCCAGACTTGTTGTTTTAGCTTCACCATGCTCTTGCCGCATGACCTTGGGCAAGTCATTTCTCCTTCATTCTACTGAAACTACTCTAAGATTCCTGATGGCTCATTCATTGCCGTATTCAATTGCTTTCTTTCTGTCCTCCTCTTTAAAAAAAAAAAAAGAAAATATATATATATATAGTATTGTGGGCCAGACTACTCTGAACCTTCTTCCTACCTAGCTCCCAAGACAATGCTCTCTTGTGGTTCTCTTGGTTTTCCCTCCATCCCTACCTTTCACTTTCAAACTCTTTCTCCATCACTCACCCTCATCATCTGTGGTTCTCCAATGCATGACCCCTTTAATCTTTGTTTCTTCCCATTCTTCACCCCTTCCTAGTTAAGCCTGTCTTTGGTTGTGGCTTCAACACTAACAGCTCCTGATTTTCGCCTCCAGCTCCAGTCTCCCTCTTGTGTATTGTATTTCCACCTACCTCTTGGAAATATCCAGAAATCATGGAAAATTTTGATAAAAGATGGTAATAGATTTGGAAGATAAAATAGAGTTAAAAACAGAGTTCCAGAAAGTACAGTATATATTGCTCTTAAAGGAAGTTTGAGAGATAGAAAAGAAGCTAAGGAAGGATATGCTC
The DNA here is from genome assembly GCA_963574355.1 of Loris lydekkerianus. Taxonomy (NCBI): domain Eukaryota; kingdom Metazoa; phylum Chordata; class Mammalia; order Primates; family Lorisidae; genus Loris; species Loris lydekkerianus. The sequence goes on from CAUYPK010046793.1 coordinate 20,223, forward strand.
ACGGCTGAGGACCTGAAATCTTGCATCTGGAGCTTCTGCCTGAAGTGCTCGAGGAGTGGGATCAGGTGTGTTCACCACCTGGGGCATGAAGTTATTATAGCGGAACTTGAGCTACATGCCCCACTGAGAGTGGGGTGGGAAGTGTCTGAGAAAAATCTCTGAGGCGTATGGGGACTTTCCTTCTATTATCAAATTTTCAGTTTTTTAAAGCTGACATTTTTTGAGTGGTTACCATGTGCTGGACACTTTATAATACTTGCCCTTCCTTAACTCTATACTCATACCAGTGTCCCATCAGGCAGGGGCTATCACGCAGAGTATTTGAGTAAATTGCTTGCTAATACGTTGCAGAACCAGGATTCAAACTCAGCCAGCCAGTCTTAAAGCCCCAAAATTTAATCTCAGTCCAAATCACCTCTCACAGCTGTTTTGTCTAAAGAAATGGCCATGGTAATGCCCTCAAGGAGGGATTTATAACCTCATCCTGAACATGTTCAAAATCAGATTCGTTACGTTTGCACCCAAACCTGCTCCACCTGAATTAGAGATCTCAGATTTCTCCTTGGTAACCTTATTTTCCCATATTCCATACTCTCCCCAACATAGTCAGTCAACAAATCCTATTCATTCTACCTTGGAAGTATCTCCAAAATCCAATCGCCTTCCTCATTCCCACTCAATTTTGTATCACCTCTAACTTAGACTACTACAAAAACCATCTTTCCTGAGATCCTTTGCCCCACTAGAAACCAATCTCCACATTGCTTCTAAAATTAGATTAGCACACACTTGAATCCAGTGCCACTTGGCTCCTTAGAAATCTTCATTGGCTTCCTGTTGTCTGCAGAATAATTTACATAACCTTCTCAGTTTGGGGGACAAACAGGTCATTTCCAACTTTTTGAGATTACTAATGAAACTGTAAAGAACCATCTTTCAGTTAAAGCTTTATAGATGACCTTTATTTCCTTAGGATAAATTCCTTGAAGTAAAATTGTTGAATTAAAGCATATGTACATTCTCAAAGGCATTTGACATTCATGCCAAGTTATAGTCATCAGAAAGGTGTGTGAGAACTACAAAATTTTTTTTTTAATTTTTTTTATAGATAAAAATATGCACCATAGATGTGGCCCGACCCATTACCCTCCCTCCCCCAAAACCTCCCCCCTCCCTTCCCCTTCCTTGGCCCTTTCCCCATAGTCTTGTGGTATAGTTGGGTTATAGCCTTCATGTGAAAGCTATAGTTTAGCTTCATAGTAGGGCTGAGTACATTGGATACTTTTTCTTCCATTC
>CAUYPK010046795.1:0-10684 GCA_963574355.1 Loris lydekkerianus
GAGCGTGGTCACTGAGGCATCCCCTCTGGAGCGTGGTCACTGAGGCATCCCCTCTGGAGCGTGGTCACTGAGGCATCCCCTCTGGAGCGTGGTCACTGAGGCATCCCCTCTGGAGCGTGGTCACTGAGGCATCACCTCTGGAGCGTGGTCACTGAGGTATCACCTCTGGAGCGTGGTCACTGAGGCATCCCCTCTGGAGCGTGGTCACTGAGGTATCACCTCTGGAGCGTGGTCACTGAGGTATCACCTCTGGAGCGTGGTTACTGAGGTATCACCTCTGGAGCGTGGTCCCTGAGGCATCCCCTCTGGAACGTGGTCACTGAGGTATCCCCTCTGGAGCGTGGTCCCTGAGGCATCCCCTCTGGAACGTGGTCACTGAGGCATCCCCTCTGGAGCATGGTCACTGAGGTATCACCTCTGGAGTGTGGTTCCTGAGACATCACCTGCAGAGCTTGGTTATTGAGGCATCACCTCTGGAGCCATGGGCATGTCTCACCCTTGTCTCTCATTTGCCTCTGCTGTTAAAGATCTTTACTCAGTCACTGATGAATTCTGACCAAGTTCCAGAAGAGCTGAACTTGTAATCTGGCCTAAATAATTCAAAAGTATTCAAGAATATACTTGTTTGTTAAGTATGTTGTGTGTCTGCTTACGTCCCAATGTCTTGGCGTGTGACTGGATGTTAAAACCACTTGAAAATTGCTCTTGGATTTATTCTGAAAGTAAAGATGGGATGCTTATACCTTGATACCCTTTAGTTAGTACTTAATATATACCAGAAATTATTCTAGATGCTTTCAACAAATCCACGCTATTGTTACTTTTACAGAAAAAAAGAAGATAGCTGTTTTTAATCTCCATGTATAGATGAGGAAATCAAGGATCAGAGAAGTCAAATAACTTTCCAAAATTCTCACAGCCAGTAAGGGGAAGACGTGGAGTCCAAAGCCACCTTGTGCGAGGACACATTTCTCGTGCAGCCTTGTTCATCATTCTGGGGGTGGTAGATATTACATTAGGGCGACTCCTGTGATGTCTCTTGGGTCCTACTCCTGTAGCAGGCGGAGTATGTGCCTGAACCAGTAGGGACTGTCTTCACCTCTCATCTTTGAAGCAAAGTCCTCAGGCAGAAACTCAGGCTTCTGTCAGGACATGGACGATACCACTGGGCCTTTGCTCTTCACAGGGATACACTCCTTTTCTGGGGTCCATTTCAGCTTCCTAACCCTCTGCTTTATCTCCTTCATTGGAGAAGGCAAGGAGCTAGGGGGGAGCTTGGGGCTCCATTCCAGGAGAGCCCCACCCTCAAGGAGGGGGCTTCTCCAACCCAGAAGCTGTGCCTCAGGAGAAGTTGGCCCTTCTGGTAATATCCTCTTAGCACAGGGACTTTGGAGAAAACTGTGTCATGCCGGAGTGAAGGAAGGTACTGTGGGAGCTAGTTACCTCCAGCTCCAATAGGCATTCGCTTCCATGCCAACAAATTGTAAGGTTAGGATGCCTCCTCCTCCCACTTCCTACCCCGCCAAGTGCAAGGAATTAAGCCATTTTTATTTGCTCATCTCTCTCAGCACTGGGCTTTGTATTGTGGGCAAAATAAGCTACTAATAGCAGAGTCCCCATTTTCTTTCTCCCACTACAAAGGATGGGACCTTATAGCTTTTGCAAGTGCATTCAGTGGTTAGCTCTGCTTAGTACCCTCATGACAAAATACTGGGTTTTGTGGGTGATAACTGATCTCACACTTCAAATAGTTTTAAGTTAGGAATCAATGGAGAACATATAAGAATCAAACAGATGAACATCAAAATGTTATTTTTACTGTGGATGACGCTGAATTCAATTAAGTGGTTAAAATATACAGACACAGCTGGGCTTCTCCCTGCTCACTTATCTTGGGAGAATTTGAACTGTGGTACAAACATGCCCAATATCACTGTCAGGAGAATGGTACCAAAGTGAGAAAAGGATACAGAGCTCAATATGTTTAGTTATTAATACCCTAAGTCCACTCAGGGAACAGCCTTGGAAAGGTCGGGTTAAAGCCAGAGAGAGAGACTGGATGCATTACTCAGTGGACATCTCAGCATGAAAACAGGAAACAAGAAAAAGGAGAATCTTCCTCTGGGGTAGGGGAATTCTCAAGTTGGTTTACCTCCATTGACTTGGAAAGCCATTCTTCAAAAGATACCTAAGTAATTGGTAAGATCAGAAAGGGAATTACTATTTCCATGCTGATCAGGTAAACAAGACACTCTCCCATTAAAATTAAGAAGGAATTCCTACTACATCAATCATGTGAAAGTCTGAGCTTCCATCGCTAGGGACTGTCTCACGGAGGAGAGGATGAGATGCCCCGGGGTGGTAATGAAAGTCATCAACCGTCTTGCCCACACACGTTACAGTGCCACGTATGTAAAAATCTCAGCAAAAAATAATACACACACGCACACTCAGAGGGCCAAAAATGTATATTCAAGGGAAAAAACTATTAAAGTTGTGACACTCCATATATGCTGATAACAAGAAAGGAACACAATTATGTGAGCACCTCTTGCAATCACTGAAGTCAAACATGACTTGAGTATTACAAACTTAGTAAAGATTTTTCCATCCTTAAGACATGTATACTTTTTTGGCATCCTCTGTATATATTTTTAATATTTTGCCAGTTTTATACCCTGACCTCTTTCAATGTTATGTTATCAGCACACCTTATAAACAACCAATGTAGCTTACTCACTTCCAACCTTTCCTCCTCTTCACCCTGAATGTCACGAGGACCCTTGCCTTTCCTAGGGGTAAGCAGGGGGGATTCAAAGACCAATTCTTTCTCTTTGCAGCCCACAAAGGGGTCTTAGGATATAATTCCATATACAAACAAGTCTGTAAGTATCATGGCTAGTAAAACCACCCTCTCCTACTTCCTTTTGATCCCAAATACAGATTTTCAGCCATGGCAAAGCTATTTTCTGTGTATTTTGTGTTTTTTCCCCCCAACAGTGGCATCTGCCAGCAAAAGCATATTGGATTTTTTTGGCCAACATCCTCATTCAGAAAAGAAAAATACCAGCCTAGTAGTCCTCTGAATTCTATTAAACCCTATCAGCACTGGCTCTTCCTACTATTTATCTCTCTTCCAGGGCCCTGGCTCCAGCTTTCAACTGGATTATCTCTATCTTTGCCCCTGCTGGACAGGGGTAGTTCTTCCAGTTTACAAGGGTTGAGTTGGCCCAGAGCAAAAAAAAATCCAAATGGCAGGCTTAGGCCTCTTGGGAGCTGATTTTCAGAACATTCTCCAAGGGAGCAGTTAAATGCCTCTTCAGGAAACCAGAGAGCAGCAGAAGGTTGCTGATGGGACAGTGCTGGTGATGACAAGAGCCCCAAACCTCACAGGGGTTGCTTACATCACCCTAGGATTGTAGCCCCTGCGAGGACTTGGAAGGGATTCCCAGGGGTGTTTTCCTCCTCATCTCTCCTCCAACCTGCCTCAGAGAGATGGGTGTCTCTTGTCTTCATTGATTTTCTGAGGGGATGTTCTAAAACCTTCTTTTCTCTTAACACATTTTTGGCATTTTCATTAAAAAAAATCATCCTAATGCCACACTATTTCTCAAAGCCTGGGCATTCATGCAAACTATCAGAGACAGGATCAACAACCTTTCACATACATTTCAAGATAGACAGAAGAAAAGATGTTGAATGTTATCACTGCAAAGAAATTACAAATATTTAGAGTGATAGATATAATAATTGCCCTATGATAATATGGTTATTATCCATCCAAAGCATGTATACAATTATACAGTGTTTGTGTGTATTGAAACATCACATTGTACCCTTCACCCCAAATTTGGAATAAAATAAATAAAAAGGAAAACCTTCAAAGAAAATGGATTTCAGCTTGGCCCATTTGGCAGGACTGTCCTCATTTGGGCTAGTAAGCAGTGAACAGTAAATAATGAGAGTCTCATTCAATAGAGATAATTTTTTCCCTCTCAACAACTCTTTTAAAAGGCCATCAGAACACTAGAAAACAAGTATTCTTCAACTAACTGGTTGATGTGTTTATCCTGTTGTATGTACATCTTCCCCCCCTCCAAAATAATCCCTCAGGCCTTTTTACTTCAAGTTCAGCACTAGTCTAGGCTTCCTTCTATGATAATATGGTTGTCTGTACTATATGTCATATTTCTCCTACTGAGTTACTGACAGCCACATTTATGTGTTGCTTTTCCTCCTAGTGCCCACAGCACCTGGAACAGCTGCTTGCATTTAGTGAGCACTTGAAAACAAATGCATATTAAACTCAACTGTGGAATTAAAGGAATTAATATGTGGTTATGGCTTAACACAAAGCAGCACATCTCTTCCATGGGAAGGGCTTGTCCAAACCAACCTCCTGTGCTTTCTTCCCATCCAGCAGAATGAGTTGTGACTCCTGATGATAGGAGCTTTGGATGGATAATAACCATATTATCATAGGGCTCCTTCCACATCTTTCACAGTCAAAGAGAGACTCAGTGGTGTCTAAAGCAAGACAGTGGAATAGCAGTGCAGGGAGGTGATTTAGTGGTTACATTAGAGATTACATAGTTCAGGAGATTGGACGATTGAGGCTCAGAGCAGAAAAATGAATTGGCTCAGGTCCCCAGCTGGATGGTGGAAGATTGAGTGTTAGGATCCATTTCTAAGCCTCAGTTGAATGTTCTTTCTGCTGTACTATAATATCAGCTCATGGTTAAAAAATAATTTTCAACCTGAGTTAGAAGGAAAATAATTTTCTGGCTATTATATTATTAAACTCCCATTCCTTCAATTATTAAAGTTATTTAAAATTATATTCTTTTAACACTTTTATCATAGATATTAATAATAAAGCTAAAAAATAACCCCAATACCTTATTCACTGAATAGAGATGTTCAGATATGTCCCATGACCAGACATATCCCCCAAGCATAATGATCAGTTAAGTAAAAGTGTGCTCCAACCCTGTGGCTCTGATTCTTTTCTCATTATAATAGGATTATAAGGTATTTAACTTATGCTCCTAATATTGGAACCAAATTTGCTCTTTCACCATAGACGTCCTTTAAGGAACAGCTGAGGGTCAGTAGGTCTTATCATTTATCACTTGTTTCAAGGGCTTTGACTTTGATCTGGGGATAATTTGGTATATTTGAAAGTGGAATAAGCCTTTTGTCTAATCTGGGAAACAAAGTACAGAATCCAGCAGCCAGAAGTCTTGGGTTTATTTTGCTTAGGCAAACCCATGAATTCATCATCACTTCAGGGAGAAACAAAGATGGGGTTTCAGGAAGCCATTCCCAGCTGTTGGGTATTCATTTAAAAAAAAAAAAAAAAAAAAACACCCAAAGCCTCGCTGGCTGAAGAAGTGCTGGTGATCCAGATCCCAGCAGATGAGGAGAGGCAACATTCCTCACTGTCAGCCAGTGCGGGGATATGAGAACCACCTTCTCCAGCTCCCTGAACCATGATCTGGTCTGGAAACCTTAATAGACTCTCCTAAGGTTCTAAGGTCTTACTTTAGCACGAGGAAGGAGAGTATAGATTGTCAGAATGACATCTGATTCCTTTTCCGAATAGGATTTGAGGATCTTATGTCTTAGCAGAATGAAAAACATATGCACTCAGCTCCATTAAGAAGCTGCTTGGATTTACCCAGAGACTAAGGAATACAGACTTTTCTTAAACTTTATGGACAGGTAAACTCAGTATCTAAAGTTGACATCTGGCTCAAATGGTATTTTTTCATATTATTATTATTTCTCATAGTTGTATTATAATTCTCCTTCTGAACTGAGAGATTACCTTTGTGCTAATTACATGATATGATGATTTTACTCATTGCTTCAAATATTGCTGATTTAAAATACCTACTCTATACATTAAAAACTAGATTTTAAGCTTTGGGTGCTATGCCTACCTTGAGTGTTTTTGGAGAATTCTACCTCTGCTTCAACTGAATTTGCTCCCTCTGTGATCTTACAGGGCATGGTGGCTCCTGCCTGTAATCGTAGCACTTGATAAAGGAGGGACAGGAGGATCACTTGAGGCCAAGGGTTCAAGACCAGCCTGAGCAAGAGCAAGACTCCATCTGTACAGAAAATAGAAAAATTAGCTGAACGTGGTGAAACTCACTAGTGGTTCCAGCTACTTGGGGGGCTGAGACAGGAGGATTGCTAGATCTCAGGAGTTTGAGGTTGCAGTGAGCTGTGATGATACCACTGCACTCTAGCCAAGGACATACAGCAAGACCATATCTCAAAACAAACAAACTAACAAATCAACAGAAAAGTTGAGTACTAGATGTGATGGAAGTGCTGGGAGAATGGGCCTAGTTTTATTGTTATCATTATTGCTTTATTCCATCTGTTTTTATTACATTTTTATATTACACTTACCTAGCACCTTATGTAATTTTAAATAAATATTTTCTAACATGGAGCAATTAGAATGTTATACCCATATGTACACCTAACTTGTAGCAGATGTGGGGGCAGACCCTGAGTATTTCTACTCACATTTCTTTATCTTTACAACACACTTCAGTCTCAGCAGAATCATTTTCTCCAGATATTAAAGTGGGTTTTGACTCATAATCAAGTTTTCAATTTTTTCCAGTACAGAAATCCTTTCATATATATGAAAGGATTGTTCAGGTCCTATCTTCCCAGTTCAATGATACCAGCCATTGAGTAGATTTCCTAGGATCTCTCTAATTGTTTAAAAGATCACACGCTTCCTGCCATGCTTCAGTGGATAATAGCAGTGAGTTATATTAGAAAGAACAATGGATATAAAATCGAGTAGACATGGGTTCAAGTTTAGGATCCCCAATTTATTAACTTTGTGACTGTGAAAAAGTTAATAAATCTCTACATAAAAATCTTAATAAAATGCTAGCAATTTTATCCAGCTGTATGTATATACCTATGACCAAGAAGAACTTATTCAGGAAAACAGTGTTTGTTTAACATTAACAATTCAATTAATATAATTTAATACATTGACCTACAATCATCTCTAAAGATGCAAAAAAAGGCATTTTACAAAATTAACCCATTCATAAAAATAGAAGAAGTATACCTTTCAACAAGCTAGAAATAGGGGGGAATAAACAAGATGGCTGACTGAAGCCAGCTTTCCACAGAGGCTCTCATCCAGAAGGGGAGTTAAAGGACAGAAATTTAGTAATAAGTAACCTGGTGGATTAGAGCTGCACTAAGAGAGAAGGTTGAAGAATGCACATCAACCCCGCTGAGGCGAGCTGCGACCCCAAGGATACAAACAAAAGGTACAAAATCATCACCAAGCAGACGGGAGTCCCCTCCCCCATGAGAATGGCTTGGAGTGCCCCACAAACAAATGTGCAGAGTTCAAAGGTTCTTCCACTACACTTCACAGGAGAGACCTTCTAAAAACTGGACCTACCTCCCCTACTAGGGTGTCACGGTGTTCTCTTGCCAGGCATAAAACTGTATAAAACTGTATATATTTCCTACATGCAATTCCCAGCACTCCCCTCCACTCTCACTCTGAGGTCTGGAGGCCTGTGCCCCAGGAGTCCAGATTCTTGGGTGATTTCTCGAGGGGTGTGAACAGGGCGTGGACTGCAGCAAATCAGTGCTGATTCTGTGGCATGGGAGTGAGGAGAGGACAGTAGGCTGAGAGGGAACCATGCCAGAGCGGCAGTACCCTGAGGCACAGAGCAGCAGCCATTTTTGCCAACAATAGGGCTCACCCCCGGATATTCCAAAGTCACATCCCCTGTCTCTAAGGGCAACCAGAGGAGGCTGGGCATCTTCTCAGGTGGCAACCACCACAGAACAGATCTGGGATGGAAATGCAGGCCCCGTGAGTAAAGGATTTGCCTGAGGCGATACCAGGCTGGGTGGAGCGCAAGGACTAGAAAACGCACGCACAGAGCCAGGAGATTCCCAGGGCAGGGCTGACCCAGAGGACTGTTTTACTGAGCCTAAGACCCACCTGACCCTCAGGGAATCATCAGCCTATAGACAAAGGAAGGCAGGAGGCTAGAACTGACAGCTAACCTTGCTGCAAATACAAACCTGCAGGAGCAAAGACAGGGCCTGAGGCGCAGGTTCTGGGAACTCAAAACAGCTTCTCTTCTGCAGGGGAATTTAGCAGGGACAGAAACCAATTACTGCAAAGTTCTGTTCTGTTCTGTCAGTGACATCAATCAGGGGTGGGGCTGGAACTGAATGAACACCCCCAAGCCTCCATCAAGCACCCAAGGTTGTTAGGCCTCACCTCTCCCTGCTGGATAGAGGCAGAGAGCAGCAGGCTGGCTGAGCAGACATAGATTTCCTTGTGATTCAGGTAGGTGCAAACCCCTGGAGTATCTGCTCATTGGAGACAACTGGGTCACAGCCTTGCGGGGTTATCAGTGACTGGGTGTGACACAGGTGCAAGGTGGGGAAGGAGGCATCAACCTTCCCAGACGAACCTATTTGCGGGGTGGGTCCTGACTTCACAGAGCTCTGGAGCAAGTTATATTTGAGTTGTCAGGAGACCCCTGTGATCCAGTTGCCAGAGACCTTTTAAGCTATCCCACCTGAGACAGGTGCTGACTGAGACAATTTATTTGGACATTTTGAACTGAGCCAATTGCCCGAGGTCTATTCAAGTGGTGCCCTGGGTGTGTGGTTGTAGGAAGGTTTGATTTTCCTTTTCCAATTGTTACCTGTTGGGGGCAGGATGACTTAATTGATGTTTTTTCTCCACAGCTGAGACTTCAACCCAGAGTAACTATTTCACTAGGGTCAGACAGAGACCAGCTGAAAACAAGACAGAGCCACTTAGCCCCACCACACCAAAAAGGTCCCCAGTTTCTCAGGCCATAGCACTGTATGAGTCCTCAACAAAGCTCCAGGGGAAAATTCAAATGGTGTAAAATAATCATAGGGTGGAATCAGCGGAAAATCTCTGGTAACATGAATAACCAGAATAGAGCAACAACCCCCCCACCCCCCCCGATGAAAGATATGGCAGATGTAACTGAAGATCCCATTCATAAACAGCTGGCCGAGATGTCAGAAATCAAATTCAGAATTTGGATTGCAAATAAGGTTAATAGAATGGAGGAAAATGTGGAATTAGAAATTCAAGGAGCAATTCAAAAGTTGGAATTAGAAATTAGAGAGAAATTCAAAAGTTGTCTCAAGAATTTAACGAATTTAAAGACAAAACCACCAAAGATTTTGACACACTGAAGCAAGAATTTGCAGCCCTCAAAGATCTGAAAAATACAGTAGAATCCCTCAGTAACAGAGTGGAGCAAGCAGAAGAAAGGATTTCTGACATTGAAGACAAAGCCTTTGAACACTCCCAAACTCTCAAAGTGGAAGAGAAATGGAGAGCAAAAACATATCATTCTCTCAGAGAGCTCTGGGATAATTCAAAGGCTAATATCCGCCTCATTGGAATCCCTGAAAGTGATGAAGTGGCCTCACAAGGCACAGAGGCCCTTCTCCATGAAATTATGAAAGAGAATTTTCCAGACATGCCAAGAGATTCTGAAATCCAGATAGCAGACAGTTTCAGAACCCCAGCACGACTCAATACCAATGAGACATCCCCAGGCATATCATAATTAACTTCAATAAAGTTAATATGAAGGAGAAAATTCTGAAAGCAGCCAGATGTAAGAAATCAATTACCTACAAAGGGAAGAATATTAGAATGACTGCAGATCTCTCTGCTGAAACTTTTCAAGCCAGAAGAGGGTGGTTATCGACTGTTAATTTCGCAAGCAAAATAACTTTCAACCCCAGATCCTATATCCAGCTAAACTGAGTTTCATTTATGATGAAGAAATTAAATACTTTAATGATATTCACATGTTGAAGAAATTTGCCATAACCAAACCAGCTCTTCAGGATATTCTCAGACCTATCCTCCATAATGACCACCCCAATCCTCTACCACAAAAGTAAACTCACTCAGAAACCTTTGATCAAACTCCAACTTCCACAGTGGTGAAAGGATTAAAAATGTCCACTGGACTTTTGAAAAACTCAATAACCAAAATTTTACTAGACTTATCAATATTCTCCATTAATGTGAATGGCTTAAACTGTCCTTTAAAGAGGCATAGGTTAGCTGACTGGATACAAAACCTCAGGCCAGATATTTGCTGCATACAAGAGTCAGATCTTACCTTAAAAGATAAATATAGACTTGGTGAAAGGATGGTTGTCCATATTTCAGGCAAATGGTAATCAGGAAAAAGCAGGTGTTGCAATTCTATTTGTAGACATGATAAGCTTTAAACCAACAAAAGTAAGGAGGGATAAGAATGGTCACTTCATATTTGTTAAGGGTAAGACTCAATATGATAAGATTTCAATTATTAATATTTATGCACCCAACCAGAATGCACCTCAATTTATAACAGAAACTCTAACAGACAGGAGCAACTTGATTTCCTCCACCTCCATAATAGTTGGAGATTTCAACACTCCTTTGGCAGTGTTGGATAGATCCTCCAATAAGAAGCTGAGCAAAGAAATTTTAGATTTAAACCTAACCATTCAACATTTGGATTTAGCAGATATCTACAGAACATATCATCCCAACAAAACAGAATACACATACTTCTCATCAGCCCATGGTACATACTCCAAAATTGATCACATCTTA
>CAUYPK010046796.1:0-24482 GCA_963574355.1 Loris lydekkerianus
AAAATCCGGTATATATACAATGAAATGATATTCAGCTTAAAAAAAAAAAAAAAAAGGAAGAAAAGTATCCAATGTACTCAGTCCTACTATGAAGCTAAATTATAGCTTTCACATGAAAGCTATAACCCAACTATAGCACAAAACTATGGGGAAAGGGCCAAGGAAGGGGAAGGGAGGAGGAGGTTTGGGTGGAGGGAAAGTAATGTGTCGGGCCACATCTATGGTGCATATTTTTATCTATAATAAAAAATAAATAAATAAAATAAAGTAGCTCATATTATTGGCAGGGGGAAAGTAAGCTATTCAATGATGTAGAAATTCTGAAAGAATGCATCATTGAAGGTGTAGGATGTTTAGGCCCCAATATTAAAAACAGTTTCAAGAGGAATGAATAAAAAGCCTAGCTTGATGAATGAGGAAGTCTGGAGGGGTCAAGGAAACATTATGGGCACACTGTGACTCAATTGTTCAAGCATACCCTGCACAAAACACAGCTTTGGTATTTAGCCATAGGGTGAAACCTGCACACCACAAATCCCCCAAGTATGGGTATAATCAACAATTAGATCAGCACTCAGCCATTTTCACCAAGAAAGGGAAAGAATGTAGGTACCATGTAACCAAGTTAATCAATTACCAATAGAAAAGGAGAAAGGTACTCAGAGATGCAGAGAGATCAGTGAAAGAGTTACACAAGAGATTTTTAAGGGAGAGAAAGAGGATATTTATACCTTTATCCTGCCTTTGTTCTGAGATCTCTCTCTTCTCACTGGAAGTACATTAAACTTTCTCTGTTACTAAAGCTCGTGCGAGTTTACTTTTGCATTCTATTCCAGCTGCAGACTATCTTACTGTTTTGCCTCTTTTTTTTTTTTTTTTTCCTGTTGGAGCCAACCTTTGGATCTTGACCTGTTTAACTTTAGTTCTCTACTCACTCTCTCACTTCCTATTCACTTCACACTGCACCTTGGCAGACTGTGCTAGACCTCAAAAAAGATAAACGTTGTGAAGTGGAGCTGTATTTGGTAAATGAAGTAAGTGTATTTACAGACTCTGCACCTTCCATGACAGGAAGACATGAAGAGTTTATAGCACAGATTAAAAAAAAAAAAAAAAAAAAAGCATGAACAGATCCAGATGCTCTCATTTCTTCTCATTGTATCTTGCATCAACAAAATGTCTGTGCTGGGATGGGCATGATGTCTTAAGCCTGTGATCCTATCACTCTTGGGATGTTGAGGAAGGAGGATTGCTTGAACTTGGGAGTTGAGACTAGCCTGAGCAAGAACAAAACCCTGTCTCTACCATAAATAGAAAAATTAGCTAGCTGTAGTGGCAGGTGCCGATAGTCCCAGCTACTTGGGAAGCCTAGGCAAGAGAATTACTTGAGTCCAGCTCAGGAGTTTGAGGTTGCTGTGGGCTAGGCTGACACCACAGCACTCTAGCCTAGGCAACAGAGTGAGTCTTTGCCTCAAAATCAAACAAACAAACAAAAACTCTTTGCTTTAGCTACTATTTTAAGTGACACTTAGCAACGATTTAATTATATTCCTGCAAATATAATACAGCACCATCAGTTTTATAACATGCTACAGTTGAACAATGAAGTATTCAGTGTGGATTTACCATAGTATTATTATTATCTTTTTTATTTTTATTTGTTTGCAGATTTTGTCCAGGGCCAGTTTGAACCACCACCTCCGGTATACAGGGCTGGTGCTGTACTCTTCGTGCCACAGGCGCCACCCCTTACCATATTATTTTAAGGTGCTCTGGCTATCCCAGAGACAGGTGTTAGCCAAAATTTCATCTCTGTGAGAATAGATCATTCAATTTTATGAAGAACTAAATCAGCAATGTGTATTATCAAACGATGATTTCTACAGGAAAGCAGCATTTCTCTGTGCTACCATGTCAAAACAAAATGACTTGAACATTTCTTTTCAAGGTAAAACTTAGTCTATATTTAATACGGGAGAAAAAAAAAAAAAGCCTTTTGAAAAAAAAACAAACTATCTTTAAAAAAAAAAAAAAACTTCTTCAAAGAAAATTTTGGATGAACATTGTCCCCAGTTACCAAAGAACATTGAGGGAATGGACAGGGTGATATTTGCAAATAATTTGAAAAATATGTAGCTGTTATAGACCCTTTAATTGGATAGGTCTGTAACAGCTACATACCCGAATACACGCAAAGGTTTGCTGACTTTGAGAACCATGGCACCATACTCAAATTAACATTTTAGCCTCACCTAGTTGATATCATCAAGGCACCTAAAGAACTACAGATGGTATTGATTGAGCTCTCAGTAGATGACATTTTAAAGTCATTGTTTCATTTTAAGAAAGATCCAATTTAATTATGGAAAACTACAATAGAATACTCATGTCTTCCTTAGGCAAAGTGCCCAAAAGACAATTTCTTTCTTTCAACTACTTATTGCTATGAGTTTACATTCTCCCACCTAACACAAATAGAGAATCTTATAAGGTCATGAATGACTGATACCCATCTAGAAAGTCAGTTGAAGCTTCAGACCTTCATGAAAACACAACAAAATCATAAAAAGATTAGTTAACTTCAAAATTAACAAATAGTTTTTATTTTTTCAAATTATTAAGTGCATAGTATTTAGATTTTTACAAAATAATGGACATGTTAAAGTATATCTGATTGAAGTGTCTTAAATGTGGCCTTATTTGATTACAGATTAATTAATGTGGTCTTCCAATGTAGAAAGGTTTCCCACCCCTGGGATAGTATAGCCAGAATCTCTCTCTCCCTCTGCCAGGTCCTTGTTCTCTGAGATTCGAAGAGTGAACCCATGGACCACACAACTTAGCAAAGGACAGATTTTACTGATAGATAGCTAGATACGATGGATAAGGAAACTTCTGCTGCAGTGATGGGGGGACCTGAGTACAGGTAGCCCATTGGGCCTTCTTTCTAAGGGTTTATATCTTTTCCTATCTGTGGGCAGGGGAGTTTGGGGAGATGGAATGTATGTCTGGACTATGTCACAAGTATTTGGCACCAGAGGTCTGGGGGCAGATGTTAATTTGAAAACTGCCCCTATGTAGGAATATGGTCCAGTCTGAAGTGAGCTGCCATGAGAGAGGCAACCTCTTATTTAGGATTTGTTCCCTGCTCCAGGAGAGGTAGCCCACTTGAGATACTGATCAGTGTGGTTTCACAAGGTTGTTTGTGCCTAGAGATGGAGTCTGACATGTAACTGATCTCTGAACTCTAGACTCAATGTCTAGAACATAGGGGATGTCCCTGTCCAGCTCTGAACTGGGACCCCTTTATTAGTGGGGCTTCTGATTTATGGTGCTCTTGATAACTTCTGTGACCCACTTTGTTTCTGGAGTCCTTTCCCACCTACTCATTAATTTATAGTCTTCTAGTCACTTCCTTTTCTACATGTGTCACTCAGGTAATTCCATTAACACTAGCGTAGTTCAGAATTACCTCTTTATTAAAACCAGTGGTTTGATTTACAGATTCTTTCTTTATCAGACAACATATTCCTAAAGCCAACTTGAAAAAATTTTATTTAGCCAGATTCCTGAGCTAATATATTCTATTTTTAAGGCTATACAAAGATCTTTCAGAATATTTATTTTGATGATAGTATGGAATACACTGAAAATGTGCTAAATGTATTTTTATTTTAATACTATCAATAGTGTGATCAATTTAACTTCATTTACTTTGCAAAAAATTACCTTGGACTATAAATTCAAAGCCATTTTCTACATATACTAGGGTTCATGATGTGGATAGCAATCCCACTGCCCTAGAGAGAAGGGACAAAATGGGAAATCTGTTGTGGGGCAGCCTGGTGAAGTTGCCCCACCTGGGAGGAAGGGCAAGGGTGGGCTCCATCTCCCTGCTTACCAACTTAATCCTATCCCCAGAAGCTACCTGCCCCCTCTGGGAGAAGGAAGAATGCCTGAGAGGACTAGGCAGCCCACGCACAACAGGATTTGGAGAGTGACTTAGAGGTAATTATCATGCATTATATCTTCATCAAATTGGTTCCATGGTAAGGTCTGAACTATGAGGAGGGCCCCACTCAGACAGTATAAAACAGAATCCCGGACCCTTATCAGAGCCTTGTAGTCTTTTTCTTATCACACAATGGGGGCCCGTTTGTTGTCTGTGGAGAACGTATCTTGCTCTAATCAATAACAAACCTATAACCTTGGGCGTGCTCAGTAAACCTATGCTCTCTTCCTGAATAAACTTTGGTTCACAAAGTTGCTTGGCTGTGTCTAGTCATTCTTCTACCATGAGCACACCAAGGACCCGGAAAGCAGACAACTGCCGGAACTCCAACAGGCTCTCCTTAAATATGAAAGTCTATGGCAAAGTGGTTCAATAGGAAGTGTAGCTTGTAACTGAGGATCAAAATTCCATAAGAAAAATTATTTATATGTCAGCACTTTATATATCCCAAAGTATATGTCTGGATATTTTTCTTTATTCCCACTTCTTTTTTGTGTCAAGGGGAAAATCCACCTGATAGTAACTAGAAAAACAAATAAGCAAAATAGCCCATTGAATTAAACAATGGAAAAATAATGTAAATTTAGTGGTATTGTTCTTTCCTTTTATTGCATTGCCTGGGTATTTATGATACAAACCCTATAAATCTTTAAACAAAGCTACGCTTGACATATATATTTATTGATGTGAAAGAATTAATAAATTTAACTGTCTTAAAAATAAATTTCTATTGTTCTATTTTCGGTTATAAAGTAAAGTTTTCAGAAGCACTCCAAGAAATGTCTTCAGTGAATCCTAAGTCACAAATATTTTCACGCTTCACATTGGAACATGGAAAGAGAAAGAGAATGTAATGATTGAAGACTTCACTTTCATTTTAGTTTAATGGGATTTCTTTCAGTAACATACATCCAGTACTCTTCTCTTAGCCATACTAGAGCTCTATGTCTACTTTAAGAACACTATTTATTCACTTCTCATGCATCTGCCATGTGCATACTGTCACTTTCTTTGTGAAAGCATAGTTTCAACCCCTGGTCGTCTTCTATCTTGTATTATTCATCAAGCACATGTGTACAGGTTTTATGTTTGCAGCTTGTACCACACTCATATGAATCCCCATTCTTTGTGAAGTTAGAATGAATAGGGCATTGAAAATAGAAACAGAGATGTCTGTTGGCCTTACATGTAGCCTGCCTAGTGTGATCTGAAATGTTGTAGGATAGAATATCCTGAAATATGTCTATGATCTTTTCAATTCAAAATGGTACCTGAAATGTCTGCCAGTATAGCAGAAATACACTTCTTATCTCCATACACTTCAGTGTCCCCAACTGTAAATAAGAGACAAAATTTATCTAGTTCAGATGGTGGAAAGAATAATATATAAGTCAACTATCTTGATGGGTATAAAATAAATGGGGTTAAGGTGATTTTTATTATAGTTACATTAAAAATGCATAAAATGATAAGAACCAATAATATTCATTATAGAAAAAAAATGACATATAACTACAAGTCTAATCTCAATTCTGTGCATGCATGCAGGTGTTTGATGAAGGATTTGGGATCATCATAGGTAAACACTTTTTATCTTTCTTCTTAATCATTTTGCCCCAGGACTTAATGTCAAGCATATAAATTAGTCAATATTTATTAAATAAACTATGACTTATATTTATTGAATTATTTGCTTACGTTTATGTTTACCCTTTACAATATCAGAGAGGTCAAATCCTGTGGCCTCATTCATGACTTAAGGATAACTTAAAAATTATTACTACAGATCTCTACGGTAACTTGGGTGCCCCTGAACTATAAATTTATGGACTGTGAGAGGAAGACTATTTCTAATTTTATAAAATGAAACCTAGAAAGGAGGTATTCTAGGTTTTTAGTGGATGTAAAAGGGGAATTTGGCATCCTGTTCAGCACAGTTCCATCACATTTTATTAAATAATTATTTTGAATTTTCCATGATTTTATTATGTCTTTTCATCTAATAGGAAAAAAACAGGCTTTTAATTTTCTGAGCAAAAAATGTAAAAAAGACCTTTTCAATATATAAAATCATCGTGAGTTTTATATATTTTATTGTAAGCTTATTTCTAAAATTCAAATATCCTGTAGATTAGGAATAAAATTCTATTTGCTTTTGTTGAGAACTGTATCCAAAATGATTCAATATGAAAATAAAGCATCTGATGGCAATGTTTTTTATGGTATTGAGTCATCATTATTAAAATATGGTTCTCATATTTTATTTCATCTGGGTATGTATTTGACTAGTCCATTGATATCTTTTATTTTGATAGTTCCCAACCATAGTACAATATACATTTATTTCATTATGAAGTATTAATATTTAGTTCTTTTGATCATTAGAACATTGTATATATTTTGAAAATTATGTATTTATTACATAATTATGGTTTGCTATATTAAGTTCATTTCAAGAGAATGTTGTGGGTTGAATTATGTTTCCCAGAAAGATATACTGAAATTCGAATGTGTGTTTATTGCCTTATGTGGAAAGAGGGCCTTTGCAGATGTAATCATGTTAGGAACGGGTCATTTCTACATGTAAACCTAAATCCAGTGATTTATGTCTTAATAAAATAAAAGAAAGAGATATTCAGGCACAGAGAAGAGAGATATCAGATATAGGAGAAGGCCATTTGAGGAGTACACATAAAAATTGGAAAAAAACACAAACCAAGAAATCTTGGGAAAAAATGGAAAAAAACACAAACCAAAAATCTCAAAAGCTAGCAGTAACCTCTAAAAGACAAGAAAAGGTGGAAACTCTAGAGACAGCATGGCCTGCAACATAGGTTTAGACATCTAGCCTGGAGAACTGGAAGAAAATAAACTTATTTTCAGCCACCCAGTTTCTGGTACTTTGTTATGGTAATTCCATGAAATCAATACAGAGGGGAAAAGGGTGCTGCAAAATGTGTTAAAAGGGAGCATAAGTAATGCTTTCACAGCAATTAAAACAAATGAAATATTAATTATTTTTTACAGATTCTGCTGTATTGGTTTTTCATGATCTTTCAGAATATTCTTGTAACCTGCTTTTTCCAACCTACTCTTCCACAACTCACCCTCCCTTCAACTTATTATTTCTTGAATATGCACAATACCTTTATTTGTGCTTATACTTCTTCCAGAAATGACAATTTTCTTCTCTATCTGATTAAATAACTATTATGCACAGCCTGTCTCAAAGGCAAAATCCTCCCTCCTGTATGCCAGTCACCAGATGTGCTGGTAATGTGTCAAGCTGTTCTTACTTCTCCTTAATAACAAGCAAACAAGTATAACCTGGCTTTTAGTGTGGTTGACAGAATACAAATATTTTCTTCTTAATTTATTGAGAATATTAACTGTGTGATTGATCTTTGTATTCTCAACTGCACTGACCACAGTAGTTTGAATATAATTTGTAATCAGTTAAATACACAAATAACATTTTGTGGTGTAGCGAAAGTATTTTTTTAATGCTCTGAAATATCAAATACTTTTCTAGGACATTACCAGATAATGACGTTAAGAATTTAGAGAATTAAAAATATACTGTGGATGATCATTAACAAAGAAGGCTAACAAAGAGTTTGCTTAAATAGCATAGAAACAACTTCGATCCAATAAAGATGGATATGACTATAGCAGAAGCATGTGTTGAATTAAGTAGGCAAGACAAGAAGGAAAATAGAAGTTTCCTATCATTGCCTTTCATGTCAATGCAGGGATGGCCAAAGCCTGGTGGTGACCTTCACAAGGATAGATTTGTGAAGCTTATTAATTTTTAACCAGTTATATTACCTCAAACTCCCCAAAGGCAGTTATTTATCTTCTTTTCTCTTTCATTCACTGCCTCAGAATTAGGCTATTTCAATAAGCAAGGCAATTTTATTACAGATATCAGCTGCAACATATATTTTGTAAATCTTAATAACATCTTCTTACACCTACACAGTAAATTAACTGTAAAAACTGCTTTAGCTGTGACATTTTCGCTATTTGCATTAACATGAACTCTTACATAGGCATATATTCCAATTTTGAAAAAAGAGAAGTTTTCCCAAACATTATGACATTTGATTGAATTGAATAACATAAAAACCAATCCTTATTAAAATGTAATGTCAGATTTCTCTTCAAAAGCAGCATTAAGCGAACTATACAACTAGCACTCTTCTCTCAAGAGGGCTAATCTCTGGTACTGTCCTAGAAAAGTAGTTGATATTTCAGAGCATTAAAAGAAATTAGCCTTTTATATTTCTTATACTGATGTTCCAGAACTTTTTATTGCTCTCTGTGCTACACAATGAATGGCTTAGTTAGACCTTCGTTAGCTGACTGTACTGTCCTACACAATGAATACTTTAAATTAAGTTAGGACTTAGTTACCTGATTCTCAGAGCTTACAAACAAAAGAACAAAGTATTCCATAGTTATAGTTGAATAGAAATTTGTAAAATAATATTTGAAATTCACTTAATAATTCCTATTTCTAGAGTCATTTTATTTTGGAAATTATTCCCTGTGTGTCTATGAGCTAACGGTATAAATGAAAATAGTGTAAGTAACTGGAATCACTGGAATTTCAAGCAGCATAGACACTAACTGGGTAAATGCCCCCCTGAGAACTTACAAATATCCAGGCTGCGTAGGGCATGTAATACTATAACCCACTTAGCTATCTGTTCTGAACTCTACTTCAGGTGTCTCCTGAGTTTTATTGGAGGATCTCATACCCTTTCTTTTAGTGCTTGAATGGAAAAAAATATTTGAAACCATAGTCAATATTATAAAAAATGGCTAAAATTACATAGCTTTAGCATAGACTGTTTCAATAACTTCATGCACAGTAAATTGGTTATTCCAGTTGCTCTCAATCAGAGATTATTTTGTCTCTCAGCAGACTTTTGCAGTTTCTGGAGACATTTTTGTTTGTCACTATTGCAGTCCTTCTACTGCTATGTAATGAATAGAGGCCAGGGATTTTACTAAGTAGCCTACAACACACAGGACACACTAATGGTTGCAAATGCATTCATATGTGTGTGTGTGTGTGTGTGTAGATATAGATTTGCAAATGCATTCACATATATGTGAATATATATGTAGTCATATGTATATATGTGCATGAATATACATATTTTTTGCAAAATGTCAATAGTGCCAAATTAAGAAAACCATAATTTGTTCCTTTTATGATACCTATGAGACAATTAGCTATCATAACTAGTTTAGAATTTTTTTTTAAATGAAGCAATTCTAACATAATTAATTTTCCAAAATTACACAGGAAATAAATGACTGAGCTGGAACTTGAACCTAGGTGAACTCAAGTAATTGCTACACTATCATGGTAATTGCTGTGCACTTGCATTGATACTATGATGGGCAACTTCTAAAATGGCTCTCAATGATTCTCACCTCCTGATATTTAGACCCCTGTGTGATACTCTCCATCTATGTATAAAATGGGCCTAGTGACTTATTTCCTAAGAACGAACTACAGAATAGAAAACCAAGAGATGAACCCAGCTACTCATCATCATTTGATCTTTGATAAGCCTATCAAAAACATTCAGTGGAGAAAAGATTCCCTATTTAAGAAACGGTGCTGGGTGAACTGGCTGGCAACCTGTAAAAGACTGAAACATGACCCCCACCTTTCACCATTAACTAATATAGACTTTCACTGGATTAAAGATTTAAACTTAAGACATGAAACTATAAAAATACTAGAGGAGAGTGTAGGGAAAACACTTGAAGAAATCAGCCTGGGAGAACATTTTATGAGGAGGTCCTCCCAGGGCAATTGAAGCAACACCAAAAATACATTACTGGGATCTGATTAAACTAAAAAGTTTTTGCACAGCTGAGAGCACAGTAAATAAAGTAAACAGACAACCTTCAGAATGCGAGAAGATTTTTGCAGGTGATTCTTCTGACAAAGGTCTGAACTAGAATCCACCAAGACCTCAAACTAATCAATAAGAAAGGAACAAATAACTCTATTTCCATGTGGGCAAGAGACTTGAACAGAAACTTCTCTGAAGAAGACAGGTGCATGGCCTACAGACACATGAAAAAATGCTCATCTTCCTTAATCATCAGAGAAATGCAAATCAAAACCACTTTGAGATATCATCTAGCTCCAATAAGACTAGCCCACATCACAAAATCCCAAAACTATAGATGTTGGCATGGATATGGAGAGAAGGGAACACTTCTACATTGCTGGTTTTAATGCAAGCTAATATGACCTTTTTGGAAAGAAATTTGAAGAATACTCAAGGAACTAAAAGTAGACCTATCATTTGACCCTGCAATTCCTCTACTAGGTATGTACCCAGATGATCAAAAATCATTTTATAACAGACATTTGCACCAGAAGTGCCCATCGACCTATGAATGGATTAAAAAACTGTGTTGTACACACACACACACACACACACACACACACACCCCATGGAATACTATGCAGCCATAAAAAAGATGGAGACTTCACATCTTTTATGTTTACCTGGATGGAGCTGGAACATATTCTTAGTAATGTACCTCAAGAATGGGAAAAAAAAAAAAAGTATCCAATGTACTCAATACTACTATGAAATCAATATATAATCACTTACACATTCATATGAATGGTAAAATATAAGTGTAGTCCAGAAAGTAGAAGGGAAGAGCAGAAAGAGGAGGGGGGAGGAGTGTAGGTAGAAGGGTGGGCATTTGGAGGACATCACCTAATGTGCATGATGAAACGGTACATTTCAAAACTATTAAGAAAAGAATATAATTGTCTTACCACAACAAATAAGTAAGTGAGGCAATGGATGTGTTAATCATTTTGATGTAAGCATTTCACGTTGTGTATCAAATCAGTACACTGAACCCCATAAATGCATCAATGTACACAGTTATGATTTAATAAAAAAATAAAAGAATGGACTACAGAAACAATGTTGGGATACCAATTCCAGTATTAGGTTATGAAAAACTGTGATATACCTTTAGCTGGTATAGAATTTCTCAGCCTTTTTTGAATTTTGTTTTCTCTTTCATAGACCAAGTTGCCATGTTACGACCTGCCTTACAAAATCCCTCGTATAGCAAGAATCTGAACAACAAATAGCTCTATGCAATAAGAATCTCCAGCCAATAGCCCTGGAGGAAGTGAATCTGGCCACCAGCCATGTGAGTAGGCTTTGACACTGATCCTTTTTCAGTCAAGCCTTTATATGAAACTACAACCCCAGCTGGTTCCTTGATTGTACCTTATCAAGTTCCAAAGTCAGAACACACATATATGCCATGCTCTGTTCTTATATCTTACCCATAGTTACCACAGCACAACAGAAAATATGAAATAATAAATGGTACTGTTTTAAATGACTAAATTTGTCTATGTAGCAATAGAAAATAGATTATTTAGATTTATTTTAAATTTAAATGTCTTTGAAATATATTCACAAGATTTTTATATCTTTATTGGAGGGAAAAAAAATTATCCTGTTCCATCGCTATAAGCTCTAGAAACTCCTTTTAACTGCTTCAGCAATATGATTGGTATAAATTAATTAGTAAAGTAAAATAATTTAATGGGGGCTTTAATATATTATCATGATAATGTAAATACCCCAGGTAATACAACATTAATACATCTAAAGTCATATTATAAATATAATAAGTCAATCATAATGATTAATTGTATTTCTAAGAAAAGTTTTATTGGTATTTTGTTTTGTAATAGAGCAGATGCAAGTTAATTAATGGCTAATGCATATTATAATTGATTAAATTCCAAGAATACATAACCTGGTTTTAAAGTTTAAGGGAAATTACACCAGTTAATTAACAAAATTGGCAGAGGATGATGAGTAATTCAACCATTGTTTTTATAAAATAACACATCATCTTATAACTAAATATTACGATCAACATAGTAAATGTATATAATTTACTAGTTTGATTTACTTCCATTATCATGCAAAACTTTAGGTTCATACTATGTCAATACAGAAATCAAACTATAAGGAAAGTTTTATATTATTACAATGACCATTTACAAATATTTCTTGATTATAAAGTAGTAAAATGAGAATAGAAATGCTAGTATGTCTTGAGACTTTTTCATAATGCTTGGCATGAATCACAGCATAGTTGATATATACTCTTACATTAATACTGTAAAACTATATATAATATTAAAATGATTGATCATAATAGACATAGATGATAATTTTAGAAACATCAGCATTCTAATATTTGTAAAAACAAAGAATAACTCAATAATATAATAGAATGTTATTTTTTCCAGATATTTTTTGCATATTAATTAGTCCATTTCACAAATATGTATTAAATGCCTCCTGCATTTCAATAATAAGATCAATCACTGAAAACATACTAGTGAAACAGAAAAAAATACAAACAGAATTCATATGCTAATAGACTCACAAAGAATACTTGGGAAGATAGAACTTAAGTTAATAAATACGTAGTTATATATTTCCATAAGTGTTTAAAATACATAAAGCAAGGTTCTATGAGATAGAAAGTCCATTTTATTTTGAAGAAGAGACAAGAATGTATAGAGGAAACTGATTTTTAAACCAATCCCTGAGTGGTAAATAAGTGATACCAAAAGGCATGTAATGTTTCAAGCTGCAAATGCAAAAAAGTACAGGTTCCAATGTGGATGAAGGAAGCTATAATTTTGCTAGAATTTTGAATCAATATCCAGCAGCTATATGGGGCTGATGGAGCCATATTAAGAAAAAATGACTTCCAAGATTATTTGAGCAGTTAACCCATAAAACTGAAAGAAGGCAAGGACTCCTTGTCCTAGTACCACTTTATGCTCCTGAGCTTGGAAGTTAGGCCTATTAAAAGTGATACATGGCCTTACTGTGCTCTTTCATTTCTTTATTAATTATGGAAGTACATTCTTTATACTTTTCTAAGTGCTGCCAATTTATATGTTGTGGGTCTGGCCCTTGACTCCTATCCTCCACAGGGGTCCACAACCATTTGTCTCAAAGCAATGTTATTATGTTAATCAAAAAGCTGCTAGTCACAGGAATCACATAAAAAGTGTCACCCAAAGACCTTCTGTGCCTTTTGTTTGAAAAGAAAAAGGAAAGAAAATGAAGAATGTTTTTTATTAGTATGATCCCTGGTGCTTGCGAGCACATTACCATACGAATACAATGACAATAGCTTTTTTCTGTATCTTATTGTTGTTCATTTTACAGAATTTTGTTATCTTTAATTGAATCTTCCAAGTGGCACATCTATTAACATATATTAACATACAGTTTAACCTTCAGATTGACCACCTGTTTGTTATGGTCCCTTGGGCAGTCAACTTACAGAGGTTTTACTGCGATCTACTAACTCTACAAACTGGTTCATATACAGCAGTGGTCAACATAAGGCACTGGTCCTACTGTACTGATAAGTACACGTGGGGCACATCCAGTCTATGAAAATTAGGTCAACGTAAGGAGGTGGTCAACTATGGAAGTTCTACCATATTGTCATGGTGGACTACTGGATGTGACAGAAGCAAAATAAAAGTAGAACTTATTTTTAGGTTCAGAAAGGTGTTTCAGAAAAAAGCACCGTTTAAAGCAAGACTTGGGAGACACTTGAGGGTTGCTCAGAGAATGTTCTGAGAGGCGAGTTTTGGGACACAATCAGCTTGTGCAAAAACCTAGAAATAAGAGACATCAGGTCACTTTGATGGGAAAAACACTTCAATATACATATATGAAGTTTAGAGTTCAAGTGCACAGAAAGTGTGACTGGAAGAAGGGATGAGATGTTGTAGGGAAGGCAACCCTTCAAAATATAATGCTTCATAACATAGAGAGCTTTACTGTTAGGGCAGTGGGAATCCAATGAATGAATTAAAGCAGAGGAGAGACAAATTAATAGACAAATTGACGACAGTGTGCAAACTAAGCCATTTAACAATCTGTTGTACTAGTCTAGCAAGAGATGATCTGATCATTGTCTTTATCAGAAAGATGACTATAGAGGAATCTGTGAGATCCTTAGTAGAGAAAATTGTTAATGTTTGGTGTCTGAATAGAGTCAATAAAGACAAAGGAGAAATCACGAATGATTTCCAGGTTATTAGCTTTGGAAAGTTTTAAAATGGAATTATTTAGTGCAGGGGAAAACCTCAGTTTAGAATTAAATAAAGCACAATTGATTTTGAGTATATATGTGATGATGTGCATGAAAAATTCAAGCAGGCATGACCAACGAGGAAGATGCTATACAGTTCTACCATTTTTATAGCACTTTTTAAAATAAAATGTCTTTGCCTTCTGAAGATATTAATGCCATTCCTTCTATATTTTTCCTACAATGTTGATCCATATTGTACAGGGCAGACATTGATTAATATTAAATATTATTTCACAACTGCTCTTAGAAAATAAAGATAATATTGAGTAGTCAAGGAAAAGGTTGAGAGGCTAAATTATAGCTAAATGAGTTAGAACATTAACATTCTAGGAAAAAAACAGAATCATGGAATTCCATGGATATTTTAGTAGCAAGTACATTCACCTGTTTTTTTTTTTTTTTGTGTGTGTGTGTGTATGTGTATGGCAAGACTCAATGAAGTCCTGTGCTCCTCTGAAAATTTCCTGACTTACCAAGTATGACACATATACATTTTCGATTATTGAGAGAATGTCTGGGGCACTTCTGCAATCGCAGGAAGCGTCTAGGAGAAAGAACTGTAGAAGGCAGAAGGAGAAACTGGAAGAAAGAAATAAAAAGAGCAGTAAAAGGAGGTTCTCTATGTTGAGTAAACATCTATCTAGTCCAAAATCATCAAAAGAGCTCTTAGAGTTTGTTTATACATGCAATTTTCAATACTGGCTGCACATTGAATCACCTGTGCAGGTTTGAAGACACATCTGTCTTGCTCCACTCTGTAAGTATAAAGTCAGTACCTGGGGGTTTTGGTACCAACCATGGTTCCCTGCTAAAGCATCCGCATTAGTTACCCTACTGTATGTTAAGAGACACTAATTTACAACTTGTCTTGAAAAAGGTAAAGTTCAGGAGGAGTTAGAATAGGCATGATAATTTTTTCCACAAAATGTTTAACTTTTTAAAGTGCAGAATGTAATATGAGCAATTGCACTTAAAAGTATTATTGTTTTCCTAAGAACCAAAGGTATTGTTTTGAGGTCACCATTCTAACAACCACAGGAGTAATAAGGTCTCAACTTTGAATATAATGCTAATTCCTTGAAAAACATTGTTAAATAAAACCAAAGGTGATTGCTTTTTGGAGGAAGAAGGTAATGTCATAGATAATTTAGTTGTAATACGTAGTTTTTCTCAAACTAATTCTGGTTTAGTATTAAAATGGAAATAATTTTTCCATAGCAATTATAAAAAAAATATTTTCAACATATAAAATACATCCTAATCATAATATTTCTATAAGCACCACTTTTTTAAATCAACTAGTTCTCAGATAGATCTTTAGAAAATGGTTCCCCTAGGCTCCACAATTTCCAGTTTATTTTTTTCTTCTTTCCAGATGAAGCAAATCAGGGATAACTATTTTGACCAAACCAGAGCTATACCAAAGCAGATAGAAAGGAGAAAATTATTGTCCTCCATGGCTGAGATTTTCTCCTTCTGTGACTTAATACCCTCTTCTTTAAATGAACAAAATCTTCAACAAGATGTAATTAAGCCAAGTAAGTCACAGGCTTGCTCAAAATAGTTTAAAATATCTCTCTGATATTTTAATCAAATGTCTCCAAATTAAATTCTTATATTTTGATAACTGAATGAATTTTACTTGAAAAAATATAATAGTTTTATGTAGGGTCTTTTATTACACTGAAATAGAATATGCATTCTACAACTTTACAGGGACTAGTAGCCAGCAAGACCACCCACAATAAACATTAAAAATACGTGTTGGCAGACAGAGAAGTAAAATATAGTCCTTTTCCTGATGTAAGTTAATAATATTGCAAAACACACTTAATAGTTTTGAAAATATATCACTGTGTATTCAAGCATTGTTATATATTAACTTCAGACCAAATACACATACGTGCTAATTAGGATCTTCAGGGATAGGTGGTCTTTAGAAAGTATTTACATTTCTTATCATGACATAAGGTACATCATCAAAACTACATTGTTTATAAATAATCAATTGTAAGTGGCAATTTTATTTTTATAGGAAAATAAACAAAAATATTTGTTTACATGAGCTTCTAATACCAAAATAAAATCCAGCTAAAATGAAATTAATTATCTTCAATCTTACAATTCTTACTCGGGTGTAATTTTACCTCCGCCTTGTTTATCTTGAGTAATTTTAACATGTGCTTAAACAACTAAAATGTATATACATGTGTTTATATCAACATGTATATGTGTACATATATAATGAAATAACTTCAAGAAGTTATGTAGCAACAAAACCTGCAGTGGAAAAAAGTGCATTTATATTAAAAAATTCCTCTGAAATTAAAAAATGTAGATGACACTATTTTTTACTTGTCATCAATATTTCATTTTCTACAAGCACTTGTTGAGTATATAGGTTAGGTATTGGGGACAGAAGAGGGATATGATAATGTCAAGTACAACATGTAACATATAGTTTAATGAGAACACCACCAAAACTAATTATTTTTATTAGCCAGAGAAAGAATTTCTTCTAGCATCTCTAAAATGTGTAAAGTTTTAACATTTTTTATACATTTATTTGTACTATTAAACAGACAGTGAATATTCATCATAATTAATAACAAAACATTCCTTTAAAACCACATTTAATCTGTTTTCTTTTTCCATAGCCTCTTTGAACAAGTGATAAACAATTACGATCTTAAATGGAAAATAGTGTTCATAGACTCTGGAGAATAGGAAATTTTATAGGAAATTTTCCTTGACTGGAAAGGAAAAATACAACTCTTAAGCAAATGTGAAGCCCTTCTCCAGTTTTAGAAAGCTACAGTGCTTAAAAACACAAGACTGATTTCGGATCCTGATGTAGGGTTTTGTGTTTGAGTAGGCTACACCCCCAACTCTCAGCATTGTGCTACTTATCTCACACTCAGCACTTCGACTGCTCTCCACGCCCTGTCATAATTTCTGTCAGCATCTCTCAACATCTACTTTGGATTAACACAAAGCTTCTGTATTCATTGCTTCTGATTTCAGAGCTTTCTGAATTACCTTGTGGAATTTAAAATTCATGCGGATGTTCTAAAATCCACGTTATTGGCTGTTATGTGGCGAATTAGTAGCAAAGGAGAGTTTTCCCTAGGATATTCAAATTAATTAAAAAAATTTTAAGCATGAGAGGTTTCCCCTAGAAAGAAAAGATCATTCTATAACATTCTTGTTCCAGACAGGATGGCATATTAACATTGGCTGATAAACCACCATCCAAACTGAACCAGGAAGTTTAATAAAGCCAGACTTACCACAGGAAAACAAAGAAAAATAGCTTGACTCAGGAATAAGAAAATGATCATATGTGTGTATGTGGTGGTGATTAGAAAGGTGTAATTTGATGTAAAGAAACCTGGGAAGAAAGTGAAAGAGTTACTATGAACTGTGTTTTCTTATATTGTCCTTTCCTATCCCAGCTTTGCCCACCTGATCATCAGGTAAGTTTAAGAAAATACAAATTCCCAGATCAGTAGGAAGAATCAATCATATAAACCTAGGAGGTATACACAATAAATAATGGAAAAGCGAATACTGGCTAGATACCAAAGTAAGTATACTTCTCAAAACAAAGGGCTACAGAATTACAAATAAGTCATCTTTTGAACAACAATGGCAGTGCCCAGAATCTAACTCCTCAAAGTTTTATTTGATTCATGGTCACTGCTGTAAGTGTGTGAGTAGAAAGGAAAGAGTATGGCAAAGTATGGTTGAGCTTAGACTGAAAAAGGTAAGCCCATCCCCTAGGCACTTAGTAAAATTGCAAATCCATCCCAATTTACCGATGGGGATAAGTTAGTATTGGTCCTAGGCCTTCTCCTCTTCCATTACATTCCTTTAATCAATATGAGTTTAAAATCAACTCAACTCAAGAGGAAATTTTAGGAAGAAAGGACAGATTTCCAGGCATGCATGAACTGTAAAATAATATCCAAACTGACTAGCGTAAGGCATAAGGACAAGTGATACAGACATTTTTAATATCCAAAACACTGTTCAGGTCACTCTGATTTTGATCTCAAGGACAGAAAGCTGGAGTGTTTCTCCCATACTTACAATAAGAAAAAAGGTGGAAAAATTGAAATTAATTAATTATGTTTTTTTAAATCTAAAAACTGAAGTTGCAGGTAAACTATATAACTCAAAATTTAGGTATATGTATGCACCAGCAAGAAGAAGGGGGATACCTGGAATGCATATTGCCTCGTGCCATACAAGCCAGTTCAAAGACACAGCTGAGAAATTGTGATTAATCGTTAATGCAAGTGTGAATGAGTGTGAGATCTTCAGCTTCCAGGGCTATTAGAGAGGTTTATACCCACTGTCAGGTTTTCCCCCCATTAACACCACCATGTTTTGGCAGGAAAAATTGGAATGAATCATGAGAAAGATTTGATAATGATGCTTAATAGCAGAAAACAGCATCTCTTGCTGGTATTTTTTCCAGACCAACTAGCTACCCCTTTCCTAAAGGAGCCAAAGGTTTAATGTACACCCTCAGCGTTCAGTGACATAGTGCCTTCTGAAGACTGAGGCTTAATGAGAACATCAGAGGATGCCGCTTCCCTGCACCCCACCACCATCACATTAACAAGCATCAAGTAAAATGACAGTGCAAGGGAGATGAAAGAGCTTCAAAAAACAGAATCCCTCCAGGGCATAACACAAAGGAAAGAGTCAAAGCCAAGAGGTGAGCAGACTTTGAGAAAATAACCTCTGGAACCAAGGGAATGCTCCTCAAATGAAGGTTATTTACCACCAATTTATTATACACATATTAAAGAATCCATGCCTAAGTGACAATGCTGAAAATAACCATAAATATAAAAGTTAGCTTAATTTATGCCATAGGTGTATAGAGCCACCCACCCAATTATGTTCTTGTAGGTTGCATGAGTACCAAGATGTCCCCCAGGGTATCAAATGGCTACAGTTAAAATCTTCTGCACATTGGTACCACATTTTGATTATTGTTGCACATGTGAATGAATGACAACTTTTACAGAGCTACAGACAGCAATAATAATAGTACTCAAAACCATTCAAGATGTATTTGTTTGGAATTGTGTATGCAGCCACTGCTGCACCGTCTCAAGCTCCACAAGTCCCTGCCAAAGGAGAAGGGCAGGTTGCAGGTAGAAGGTCTGTGTACCTGGGTTGAGGCAAAGCTACCAGCCGCAAGTGGACAGTGATAAAACACACAGAAAATAACTGGCTACAAAAGCCTCTCTCAAGTGTGCTTCCTCTACTGCACTGATGAAGAATCCTCATCGTTACAGGCCGCGTACTGTGTTACTTCACAAATCCTAACACTATTAGACGTTCCCTGAACTCCGATTTGCAAAATTCCTTTCCAGCATCTAGTCATGCAAAAAGTTGCTCAAGACTTCAAAACAGGTCTGAGCTTCTGGAGGGCAGCTATTGGTGCCTTGCAGGAGGCAAATGAGGCTGACCTATTTGGCCTTTTTGAAAACACTAAACATAACAATAATGCTCAAAAATCCAGCTAGCATGTCACCTACCTGGAGATTGTTATTAAAAATCCAATAAAAAATTGGACAAAAGCTTGATAACAGGATTTAAAGATAACTCAAATTAATCAACAAAAAAGAGACAACAATCCCATCTATCAGGGGGCAAGAGACACGCACAGAACCTTGTCTGATGAAGACAGATGAACAGCTAACAACATTTGAAAATGTTGATTTGAAAATGATGCTCATCCTCTCTGATCATCAGAGAAATGCAAATCAAAACCATCCTTAGATATCACCTAACCCTGGTGAGAATGGCTCACATCACAAAGTCTCAAAGCTGCTGGCATTAATGTAGAGTGAAGGGAACACTTTTATTGCTGGTGGGACTGCAAACTAATACATCCTTTTTGGAAGAAAGTATGCAGAATCCTCAGAGGACTCAAATTAGACCTCCCATTTGATCCTGCAATCCCATTACTAGGCATCTTTTTTTTTTTTTTTTTTTTTTCCAGAAGAAAAAAAAAATAAGTTTAAAATAAGGACATTTGCACTAGACTGTTTATCATAGCTTAATTTACAATTGCCAAAATATGGGAACAACCTAAATGCCCACCAACCCAGGAATGGATTAAGAAGCTGTGGCATATGTATACCATGGAATACTATTCAGCCATTAAAAAAAGATGGAGACTTTACATCTTTTGTATTAACTTGGGTGGAAGCAGAACACATTCTTCTTAGTAAAGTAACACAAGAATGGAGAAGCAAGAATTTAATGTACTCAAGTCTAATATGAAGGCAGTAGATGAGCTAATACAAGATGGGGGTAGGAAATGAGGGCGTGGGGAGAGGGGAGAAGGAAGGGAAGAAGAAGGAGAATGGGAGGTCACAGTGTGTGACATACCTCTTGGGGACAGGACACAATTATAAGAGGAACAAACTCAATCAGTGCAACTAATTCTTTGTACCCTCAGTGAATCCCAAACAAACGAACAAACAAAAAAAGAATGCACTAAGATGAGAGACATTGCATTCTAAAACAAACAGACAAGCAAAGAAACTATCTTCTTTCTGTTATTAGTTGTTCTGAACATTAGCTTCCCACCCCATACCAGGCCTCTACTATGGATCAAAATGTTCCCAACTATATGATTACAAGTGGAAAAGTAGGAAATAGGAATCAGGTGTTGGCAGTTTATCCATTTCCATTTGTGTTACCGATAGACTGATTTAGAGGCGAGATCTCCTGTGCTGCCGGAGCTGGACTCCAGCCCCTGTGCTGCAGTGATCCTACCCTCCCATCCTCCCCAGACAGGGATCTGGCTCTTTGTGTGAATTTTAATATACCTGAAGAGACCTACGATATTTCAGTAAATGATTTTCATCAGTTCAACTTGATTAATAACTATAAAGCCTGTTATATTTTTCTAAGGGAAAACGTTATTTGTTCGAAAGATAGGAAAATGTTTAATCTTGAGGAGAAAAAGCCTACAAAATACATACTAGGTGTTTCAAACATTTGAAGAACTTTAAAATGGAAAATCACATATTTTGAATTTGGTAGTTATGGATAGAAATAATTAGAACCAATATGAATAAGTCACTGAGGCATTTTTTTTTTTTTTTTCAATCATGGAAGAAATAATTGCTAATTTATCAAAACAGTCCAAAGACAAATACAGTACTTTGGCAGGGTCTCACTAAGGGCACTGAAGTATATGTTAGATAACCCATATTAGCCAATATATGTTTTTTTACTAATTAGCCATTATTCAAGAAAATAATATTTAAGACTCACCGATGGCTTTATTATGTCAGAGTTACAGTATAGATCATGGTTTTCAATTCAGATGTTCTAATGACACCTTTTGATATAAAAATGATCATATGTAAGCTAACAAGTTTATAACATTAGATACTAAAATTATTCTACACCATGTCATTTGGAAAATAGTAGCAATTTTATTTAAATGGAGAAACAAAGATAAGAAAGTCATTATAAACAAGTCAGAATTTTTTTCAGACTAGGAAATAGATTAATAGTAGCATATATAACGAAATATATACTTACTGTTAAATATACTTAAGAATTTGAAGCTGCTTTGTATTATATAATGCTAATGCTTTAAGACTGTACTCTTTTCCTACAGGAAAGTGACCTTCATACATCCCATGAATCATCCTTCGGACAGGAAATACAGGATTTGGCAGTATCGGTGAAGGTGACTCTCCTACAAGAGTTTTCTTTCTTTTTGTTTCCATCTCCCACAATGTTTTTCGAACAATTTCAAAATACTATTTGTCATTTAAAGAATGTATTAATTTATACTTAAATATGAAGAACTCTACAATTTAAGAGAAAGTCTTGATAGTGTTTTGTAGCGTGTCTGTGTAGCAAAGATTTTTTGAAACAAAAGACATAGTACTAAAAATGGCTTTTTGGTTTACAATTTAAGTAAAAAAAGGATTTCGCTGCCAGGAACAACAGAATGTGAAACATGACTTGCAATTTATCAATACATTTTTTTGAAAAACCTGGAACAGAGTTGGTTGAACAGATGTGGAGGGATTTGTGCTCAGAAAGGGGAAAGTATGCTGGATCTGCACTAAAGGGTTATTTGTTCAGTGGATTGTCCTGTGGGTTGTTTGTGGTGAGAAAGCAACATTCGTAACCTTGGCTTATTCTCTTGAGTCAAAAAAACAAGACAATTTTACCCATTTGTTTCCCCCTAAAAGACTGACATTCAATTTAAGAGTAATGCTATGGAATATAATAAGCACTATTTTTATTCCACTAATATAAGGTTGGTTAATTATTAAATAACTCAAGTTTTAATTCTATATTGCAAGAAAACCCACTGAAAAGATTACTAAATCTGTTTAATAAATATGAATAAAATATGGTTTCAATATTTTATATGTTTTTTCCAATATAAGTCATCTTAATCCATATATTTCATAATTCATATAATTCATGTAAATACCACTTCCAACCCTAATTGTCTTAAGCAATTTGCAGCAAAATGAACTGCCAAACTGCATTGTCAAAATCATGGTCTGCAATGTTTCCACTTACTGTGGCTTGTTGTAGTCACCAGTAATTGATGTATGGAAGTATATGCAAAAGAAGGGAAACCAGTTTGTGGATGAGATTTCTGCACTCCTATGTTCGTTCCAGCACTATTCACAATAGCCAAGGTATGGAACAACTTTGTTTCCATCAACTCATGATTGTATTTTAAAAATGTGGGATACATGCATAGTAGAATACCTTTCAGCCTTAAAAATGCAGGATGTTCTGTCATATGCAGCACATGAATGTACCCAGAGGAGATTATGTTAAGTAAAATAATCCAGGCACAGAAAGACAAATACCATATGATCTCACTTATACTATGCAAATGGAATCTAAAAAGTTGAAATCCTGGAAGAACTCCCAGAAGTAGAGTAGAATGGTGGTTACCAGAAGTTGGGGTGGATGGGTTGGGGGAAGGTGAGAGGACGGAGGGAGGAGAACAGTTGGTCAACTGAAAAGTTTCGGTGAGAGAGGAGGAGTAGGCTCTGTTGTGCAGTGGCACGGCACAGTGATGACAGCTCTTGATAATGTATGGTATATTTCAAAATAGCTGAAAAAGGATTTCAAACATTTTCATCACAAAGAAATGATAAATATTTGACATGATAGAGAAGCCAATTGTCTGATTTGATCATTCAACAGTGTATCTATGTATTGAAGTCATCACATTGTACTCTTACATAGACACATCATTAGTTAATTAAATATAAAATAAAACTTTAAAATGATAAAGGAATAAATAATTGATTCAAATTTAAGCAGGCTTTTTTTTTTTTTTTTTTGGACAGAGTCTCACTATGTTGCTCTTGGTAGAGTGCTATGGCATCATAGCTCACAGCAACCTCAAACTTTTGAGCTTAAGTGAGTCTCTTGTCTCAGCCTCCCAAGTGGCTGGGACTACAGGTGCTCGCCACCACACCTGGCTATTTTTTTTATTGCAGTTG
Source organism: Loris lydekkerianus (assembly GCA_963574355.1). Classification (NCBI taxonomy): domain Eukaryota; kingdom Metazoa; phylum Chordata; class Mammalia; order Primates; family Lorisidae; genus Loris; species Loris lydekkerianus. The sequence continues at coordinate 23,764 of CAUYPK010046796.1, forward strand.
TCATTGTTGTTTAGCTGACCTGTGCTGGGTTCGAACCTGCCACCCTTGGTGTATGTGGCTGGTGTCATAAAGGCACAGAGCGAGTTGCTCTTTTTTGATCAAATATGTGAGTATCGAGTCCAAGATAAGGAAAAATAAATAAGGAAAGAATAAATAAAAACCTTATCACATGACATAATATATTGTATTTGGAAATAGCAGACACATCCAATGGCCAACAACACACACATTTCAATTAAAGTTGTCCTATAAAGTGGAAAAAAAAAAAAAAAAGTCCCCAAACAACAGATGCTGACATGGATGTAGAGATAAAGGAACTCTTTTACACTGTTGGTAGGATTGCAAACTTGTGCAACCTCTATGGAAAATTGTCTGGAGGCATCTCAAAGAACTTAAAGTAGAACTACCATTTGATCCAGCAACCCACTGCTGGGCATATACACAAAGGAAAAAAGATCATTTTATAGATAAAAACCACAGGAAATCACAGGCCCACAGGAAAGAAAAACTCAATTAAACTCAAGAAGGGGGGCTTTGGGGCTTGATAAGTTCTAACCTATCAGGTACAATGTAGGGGGGTATGGCACACTTCTAGGTGAAGGATTCAGCTACAACTCAGACTCTGGATTTCACCATACAAAGGCAAATAATATAACCTTATCATATGTACCCTTGTATTTACCTGAAATAAAAAATAAAAAGTAGGCAAAAGACATGAA
>CAUYPK010046797.1:0-24795 GCA_963574355.1 Loris lydekkerianus
GAAAACCCTTGAAGAAATCATTCTGGGCGAGTATTTTATGAGGACGACCCCCCGGGCAATTGAAGCAGCTTCAAAAATACACTTTTGGGACCTGATAAAAATAAGAAGCTTCTGCACAGCCAAGAACACAGTAAGTAAAGCAAGCAAACAGCCCTCAGAATGGGAGAAGATATTTGCAGGTTATATCTCTGACAAAGGTTTAATAACCAGAATATACAGAGAACTCAAAAGTATAAGCAAGAAAAGAACAAGTGATCCCATCGCAGTCTGGGCAAGGGATCTGAGGAGAAACTTCTCTGAAGAACACAAGTGCATGGACTACAGACACATGAAAAAATGCTCATCATCTGTAATCATTAGAGAAATGCAAATCAAAACTACTTTGAGATATCATTAACTCCAGTAAGATTAGCCCATATCACAAAATCCCAAGACCAGAGATGTTGGCATGGATGTGGAGAAAAGGGAACACTTCTACACTGCTGGTGGGAATGCAAATTAATACATTCCTTTTGGAAAGATGTATGGAGGACACTTAGAGATCTAAAAATAGATCTGCCCTTCAATCCTATAATTCCCCTATTAGGCATATACCCAGAAGACCAAAAATCACATCATAACAAAGATATTTGTACCAGAATGTTTATTGCAGCCCTATTCAGAATTGTTAAGTCATGGTAAAAGCCCAAGTGCCCATCGATCCACGAATGGATTAATAAATTGTGGTATGTGTACACCGTAAATATTATGCAGCCTTAAAGAAAGATGGAGACTTTACCTCTTTCATGTTTACGTGGATGGAGCTGGAACATATACTTCTTAGTAAAATATCTCAAGAATGGAAGAAAAAGTATCCAATGTACACAGCCCTACTATGAAACTAATTTATGGCTTTCACATGAAGGCTATAACCCAGTTACAACCTAAGAATAGGGGGAAAAGGAGGAGAGGGAGGGGGTAGAGGGAGGGGGATTGGTGGGATTACACCTGCGGTGCATCTTACAAGGGCATATGTGAAACTTAGTAAATATGGAATGTAAATGTCTTAGCACAATAACTAAGAAAATACCAAGAAGGCTGTGCTAAGCAGTATGAAAATGCACCTTCTTATATATGAGTTATGTTTGCAGGATTTTGTGTATAGACTTACACTAAAATAGTCAAGAGACAAATTAAAAACAAATCAGTATGAGCAGAGCAGCTAGAGGAATCTGAGACTTCCCAAGGATGGCTCCCTGTAGCACACAGCCTGTGTTGGGAAGGAGAGGCTGTAGAAGAGAAGGTGCTGGGGATGCTCTAGATTTAGCTGAAGTACCTATGAAGTCCAGGTATGCTCCAGGAAATCACTGGCATATAAGGTAGGGTAAAATTTGTCAGATAAATGAGTCCATGTTACCAGACCAATTGCAGAGGACTGAAATGTTATTTATGGACAGAGAACATCCAGAGATGTAGCAGCAACCCATGTGCAAACTTCATGATTCATTGTAGTTTGGGACATACATAAGGATAGAGCTGGCCTGAATATTAGAGTACAGGAAAAATTTCTGGTCCTGAAACTGCAGAGTTTACATGTTACACGACAAGGGGAGGTACCGGCCTTTGTTCTTCTGTGGTCAGGCACTGGGGTCCAAGTTATGTAGTTACAGCTTGCACGGTGAGAGCCTTAGCCTTGGCCTTGACCTCTGGCTGTTCCTACACCAGCTATGTGATACACCTGCTCACCATGCCTTCCAGGTTCAGTTTTAAAATGGCCCTGTACTCTTATAGCTGAGGTAGCACAAACAAAGCAAACAGATAGCCTTTGGAATTGGAAAAAATTTTTGCATGTTATGAATCTGACAAAGGCCTGATAACTAGAATCTAGAGAGAACTCAAATTAAACAATAAGCAAAGAACAAACAATACCCTGTATAAGTGGGCAAGAGACTTTAACAGAAAATTCTCCAAAGATTACAGACAAATGTCCAAAAAACACATGAAAAAAGTGCACTTTGTCTTTAATCAGAGAAATTCAAATCAAAACCACTCTGAGATATAATAACTCCAGTAAGATTAGCCCACATCACAAAGTCTCAAAAGTGGAGGTGCTGGTGTGGATGTGGAGAGAAGGGAACACTTCTACTCTGCTGATGGGACTGAAAACTATAATACAGCTTTTCTGGAAAGAAATATGGAGAATCCTAAAAGAACAAAAGTAGACCTTCCATTTGGTCAACCAGTGAAGGGATCAAAAAACTGGCATATGTATGCCATGGAATACCATTCAGCCAGTAAAAAAAATAAATGGAGACTTTACTTCTTTTACATTTACTTGGATGGAGCTGAAACACATTCTTCTTAGTAAAGTATAGCAAGAATGGAAAAATAAATATCCAATATACTCCTTACTAATATGAAACCAATATATAAACAATTACATGTTCACATGAATGATGAAACACAAACATAGTCTAATACAGGGCAAGGGGAGGAGAGGGGGGAGAAGAGGGGGATGGTTGGCAGCGGAGGGCGGCATGGGGCTGGATCTAGTGTGCACATTGTGAGGGTGTAGGACATGCCCCTGTGTGAGGGGCTCTTTTACAACTGGAACTTTACCCTGGAAGTGAGAACTATGTAATTTAAAAATTTGTACCCTCATATTAATTTGAAATAAAGGGAAAAATAAAAAAACAATAAAGTGGCCCTGTACTTCAAGAACTAGTCAACAAATTCCAAAACCTGAACACAATCCAAGTGTGAAACAAAAAGATAATTATCTATCTATCCATCTACATTAATTACTAAATCTAATATTTATATCAAATTGTCATTTTTCCAGGTTATGGAAACTTAACATTAACCAATCACTGCCTTTCTCTCATTCCCATTGTGTTTATTCTGGGGCACTTTTTGGTAGCACCAAAAGGGAGGGGGGTGATATGGTCCCTGGTGTTATCTGCTGTCTGTTTGGACTCTGATGTGATAAACATTCACTTCTCCAGTCCTGGGTCTTCAATCCACCCTTGCAGGTGAATAGTAGTTAGGCTGTAGACATTGCTAGTCTAACTTTCTCACAGTCAATATCATATTCTCTTGATGTCAGTGGTGGCAGTCACTGAGGGGCAGCAAAGTTGAATTAGTTTGCTGGAGCAGCCACAACAAATCATCACAGACTGATTGACTTAGAAAGCACAGATGTACCTTCTAACCATCCTGGAGGCTGAAAGTGTGAGATCAAGATGTCGACAGGGTTGTTTTCTCCTGAGGCTCCCCTCCTGACTGTGGCATCCTCTACATGTCCTCACAAGATGCTCCCTCAGTCTAGGTATTCAAAGTTCATCTTTTTATAAAGACATCACTCCTATTGATTCCCTAATTTTTAATTTTAACTTAATTACCTCTTTTAAGACTCTATTTCCAAATGCAGTCATATTCTTATATATTGAGGGCTAGACTATCAACATATAAATTTTCAGAGGACAGAATTTAGTGCATAAAAATAGTATAGGGTACAGGAAACATTGAATGAGATTCTCTTTCATACTTCAGAGGAACTAAAGGAAGTTCCAGGGTGCTGGGGGACTCTCTGAAGAGATATGATACACAGGAATTCTTATTTTCTTAAACCAATGGTCTGTAGGCAACTCTGCTTTTGGTCCTTATTGCATATAACATCATAGTTTTGTATAAGGTTTATGTGTTTTCATAGTAGACATAGTACTTAGAGGACTTTTTATCAAAACAAAATAATTCAGTGGTTTTGTCCCATGGGGGACATATTGACAATGTCTGCGGAAATTTTTGGTCGTGACATTTAGGGAGGTGCTACTGATAGTACATCAGGGGTACTGATAAATATTCTACAATACATGGGATGGGCCCACAAACACGTCTTATCCAGGCCAAAACGTCAGTGTTGTCCCCCTTGAGAAACTCTTCTCTCATCTCCATGAGTGGAAAAGACTAGTCCTGACATCACTTGTGTTCTTGAGCCCTGATTCACTGCAGTCCAATTTTAAAGCTTAAGAACTCAGAAGTTTTTTTCTGGGAAATTCAATATGAATTTCATGGGACAATGAATGCTGTAAAAATCAACTGATCACGTGGAGAAGAAGAAAGGAGACAGGAAATATTAGGAGGAATAAACTCATGTGTTTTATATATGGAAATATATCCACCTGTACCAAGTGCCCCAAATAGCAATTAGAGACCATCCCTGGGGAACAGGTGACAGTGTATCGGTGAGAATTTGAGCACAGATTTATTCTGAATGTTTAGGCTTCCAGCTGCATTCTGCATTAATATTTGTCAAGAAAAAGGGAGAACAAGCCAGGGGTTTGGAAGATATTGCATTAGGGATGAAAGCTTCAGCATTCCTTGCTTATCATCAGCAATTGAGGATGAACATATATAAAAAGGCTCTAAACTAATGTAGGATCCAATGTGAGTATCATCAATTTTCAGAAAGCTCTGTATCAGAAAGGCATGAGTGGCCCTCACTCTACATGGTCACGTATTTCTTGGTGTTACTATTGTATGTGAATGAGTGATTTCAAAGTCTTACTTCTTAGTTCCTTGATATCTTCACCTTCAATACTATTTTTTATATTTTTATTTAAGGTTTTATCTGTGAAGCAGGTTCACTGTGCATTGGTTTACCAATTTCCTGGAATCTAGTAAGAAAGAACACAATCTTATCTGCAGTATGTTACGTAAAGCAGACTTAATACATACTGATGTGCTGATGAATATCAAACTCACTGTCCTCTCAAAATCTCTTTTGGCTTTTACCTAATGTAGTTTATCTAGTTGTCTATTCAGTTTTAATGTTTGACTGTCTAATACTCAGCTCATCAAAGCAGGTTCCTGCCATATTCCCCTCTATATTATAAAAAATGATTTAATTTCCAACTTGTTTCTGTGATCAAAATCCTTAGAATATCTTTGCTACCTGTTTTCATTTGTCATCCAAATCAGGCCCACAATCTATCATCAAATCTTATAAACTCTACTTTCAAATCTATCTGGAATTCTCCTTTTTTCTCTACCACCATTGTCACTACCCTAACCTAAATAATCTTCTCCTATTTGAATACCAACTAGACTCTCAAATTTGCCTCCCTCTCTTTCTTCTTTCCCTCTCCAATCCATTTTCCTTAAGAAGACCAAAGTTGAAAAGAGAAAATCCTGTAATTGACCTATAATTTATTACTCCCCACTTAAATTAGAACATGATTCATTATCATGTTTGAAATTCTCTGCAAATTTGCCTCTTCTTCCCTCTCTAACTTCACCATGTATCACTCTCCTACCTGCTCCCGGATCTCCCTCACAAGCTGCTTCTCTGCTCTACTTACATGCCAAGGTGTTTTGACCTTAGCTCTTCACATTTACTTTAATTCTGCCTAGACTCTCTTCCCATTCCTATTCCCCATTGCTGGCTTTTCCCAGTTTCAGTCAAAAGGCAGGTCATGCTGACTGTGCGCCCCACTCTCAGCACTACCATCAGTTACTCTAGCACATCATCTGCTTTGGTCCTTCTTGCAGAGACTAATTGTCGGTTTATTTGCCAGTGGAGTTTTTGCCTCTTCTCCACCTAAGCTTATGCGGCAGGCGTGCCACTCTGTGCTCAGCCTTTAGTGCAGAATCCAGTGCAGTGCCTGGTACAAATGGTGTGCCGGTGGCATGCTCTGCTAACATTCACCCTTCCTTACTCCTTCACACGCCATGTCTTTCCTTGAAGCTGTTTTCAGTTCCTCTATCTAGAATATTACTATCTAACTAACTGGTGCCACTCTTTAGTCATTCCTCCATTCCAGGTTGTTCTCCTTAATAGTCAGAGTGACAGTTTTAAATAGATCTGTACTGTGATTCTATTAGCCTAGCACTATGCAGTTTCCCTGAACACGCACCCCATACAATGTTAATGAGTACATATTTTCACTTACTTTCTCCTCTCCCCACCCTGCACAAAAATGTCTGACATCTAGCAGCTTTCAGTAAATATTAAGAGTATTACTAATGCAGTGCTTTGGCCTATCGCCTTCTTATCACCTGAAATATTTTGTCCTATGCTATTGCTGCTTACAAAGATCACATTCGACTTCTAAAGCTCACTCAGATAACACTATCCATTATTTTTATCCAGTCTCCTCAATTAGAACTGACCATTTTTTTCCTTGTATTTGAATAATATCATTGTTTTTAAAATTTTTATTTTGAAGTCACCTTAGATTTACATACATTTGTAGGAAATATTACATAAAGATTTTGTGTATAATTCTACGATAACATTTTGTATAGCCCTAGTGAGCCATCACAACCAGAAATGTGATATTGATGAAATCCATCCAACTTATTCAGATTTCACCAATTTTACACGTGTATTCACTCATTTGTGTTTGCGTATTTGGTTCTTTGCTATTTTATCACATTTGAGGATTTCTGTGTCTGTCCCCCTAACAAGGACACAGGTTAATCCCCTCATAAGCACTCCTTGTGCCACTATTGTAAAGCAACAGCCATGTCATTCTCTCTGTACCTCACTCATTACTGGCAAACCACCACTAACCTGCTCTCCATCTCTATACTTTCATTACTTCAAGAATGCTGCGTATGTGGAATCATGTAGTAGGTAACTCTTTAGGATTGATTTTTTTTTCCAGTCAGTATAATTCCCTTGAGATCCATAAAAGGTGTTGAGTATATTGATCATGCTCTTTTTTATTACCAGGTAGTATTTCCTGGCATAGATATACCATGGTTTCTTTTTATTGAAGTATGTTTGAGTTGTTTCTTATTTTTAGCTACTATGAATAAAGCTTCTATGAATATTCATATACAGGTTCTTGTTTGAACATATGTTTTTGTTTCTTTGGGATAAATGCCATAAAAACACTTTACAATTAAGGAACTAAAAAAGATTGAAGACTAATATAAATAGGTACTTTGGAGTTCCTAAGAAACTGAGTAGCCATGAGAAATAAGCATTATACTGCTAGTACATAGAGCAAGTTTAAAACCTCCTACAAAATAGAGCCAGTGAAGATTGGTTCTATGTAGAAAGATGGTATTGTGATAATGAGTACTTGATGCACATGTGCACAACCAAAAATTGAAAAATGCACTCAATCTGCTAATTATTTGCATTATAAAGAATATATTATTTGATACTGTTATTGAACAACCAAATTGTCTACTATTTTCAGACAACCAGAGACTTACCGTTGGTCTTAATGCCTTTTAAATTGCTTGTTTTATCAAGGATAGATCCCTCATACTTTTTTCCCTCCAGAGTGTCTGCTGCAATTTTCTAAGTAAGACACAGTCTTTACTTAATAATTCACTGAAAAGGAAGAGCTCACTCAATATACATCCTTTTACCTCAATGTACTTCTATTTTTATCATCATTTTCTATTGCTTTTAACCAATTGAAGAGGTGTGTATTTTTACTTCAAAATTTGGAAGGTAATATGTGCCTTAGATGCTGTACCTTTGTGACTATTAGCCCTCCTTCTTCATTCATTTTCTCCTTTTCTGCCTTCCAAGATACAAAATCCTCATTCTGAATTCTTAACTCTTTTTCCCCTTTTAATTATCAAACTTTTCATGTGTGTGGTTTACAACTTCAGATTCCACTCTCTTTCTATCTAATCCTTTATTCTCTCTAAAATGTGTTTTCCATTATAGTCATTCAGCAAAAATGACAATTCCAAATTTAACAACAGCAATCTCATTTCATAATAATAATAATGATAGTCTCTCTATTGTCATGCTTTCTGTCACTACTGTCAAAGTTGGTTGCTGATTTCATCTGAAAAATTTTTCCTGTCAATGGAATCTAGTTTTCTTTCTAATAAGTTTTAAAGTTGCACTGCTTTTTTTTTTTTTTTTGTCATTATCTGAGGGTTTCTAAATTTCTTCTTTCTTCAAAGCATGAATAAGCTAGGCTAATAATTAAGATGTCATCTGGGAAGAGTTTGGGATTGTGCCCTGTGACTGTAGAATGGGGGAAGTGCCAAAAAAGCCAGTCAGGCTAAATTCATTACTGTGTGTCATACATTAGTGAATTTCTGAAATTACCCTGAACGAACAAGAGCATCATACACAACTACAAGACTTTTCAGAGAGACTGAGGAACATAAACTTCATCCCCATTCCTTCTGCTGTCAAGTAAACATCAGTCATATCCTTAATTTTTTTTTTTTTTTTTTTACTAAAGTAATAACAAATTTTTATTAGGACAAAGGCAGTATTTCAGAAAAGATAGTCTAGGTGATACTGTTTTGCCCCATTCCCCAAGAAAGAGAAACTTCAACTGCGCATATGGTAGTCTTTTTAAAAATCTTATTTTTAATTGACACATAGTAATGTACATATTTATGGGTACAGTATGTTGTTTCAATACATGTATACATTGGGTAAAAATCAGATCAGGAGATTTAGCACATTCATCTTCTCGTACAGTTACCATTTCTTGGTAGTGAGAACATTCAAATCCTCTCTTCTAAGTATTTGAAATATACCATTCAATATTGTTAACCAAAGTCACCCTACTGTGTGATACAACACAAGAATTTATTCTTCCTATCCTAACTTAGTACCCCTGGGCCAGTCTTAAAATCTGTCAAAACACTTTATTTTGAATATTCCGTGGAGATTTATTTTGACACACACACCCCTGTTTAAATACAAATGAAAAGGAGTATTTGTTGCCCTCCTGGATCACAATATCTTACTTTTTGATTCTTGATTTAACTCAGAGAAATAAAATTCCCATACCAGGAATATATCCTCCACACTTACACATGCACTCACACACAGACAAACATACACACACACACACACAGAGTCATCCTTTACCTGAAAACCAAAAATTAAATAACACATTTTTCCTCCTGTAGAGTGATTCATAGTAATTTCTATTACTTTGAAAACTAAATCCATCAAAATGAGATACTATCTTGTGCAAAAAGAGTAAAACACAGCATTGGATATATTATGTTGCTCATTTTTATCTAATAGAGTTAGTAAAAGTCTTTGCAGCTGAAATACTTAAAAATGTGTATGAAATTAAAATGATGAAAATAATCTATTGAAGTTCCTCCATATGACAATTTCCCCTTTTGGCCTTGCATCTATTCCCCACCCCCACCTTACTTTTATATATCCTCAAACATAATGAGCCTGCCAACACTAATGTTATAAAGTAGTAATTTTTCCTAATTGGTAGGGAGGCGACAGACCATTCTGGTAATGTTGTGAAACTGTAAGAAAGGAGGAGTGAGAACATTCACAGGCCCAGCCATAATTATCCACTAATTTGGCCTGTTTGTGTGGGGACAGCTCATTATGGCCCTTAAGAAACCTCAGAATAAAGAGGGAAAGTAGGTAGGAGGTAAGGTTAAATAATTAGTGTTCAGAAGATTTTTTAAAGATTCAAAGAATAGGATTAAGGGTGGGAAATGTGACCAGAGTAACAAGTAAGAAATGGTAGAATGTTCTGAACTAAGGAATTTTTATGTTTTTGTGGGAGTACGGGTCTATAAGAATCTTATATTATGGTATAAATAATGACATGTCATTTTTATTACAGTCTTTCAATTATGACCCTGATCATCCCTCACATTTTATGGTGCCAATCTCAGGCTTAATAAAAAGATTTATTCTCATGAGTTCTAAAAAGGTTCCTATAGCTTCCATAAAATAATACATAAGAAGGTTTTCATAGCATCTTACCTTTAACATTTGCAGATGTGTTTTAAGAGTTGAAAACATATACTTATGTGCACCCACCTACAAGCAGCATAATCCAGATTTTGCAAATAGTTATTCAACTGAAACCTTTTAGTAAACTTGACTTTCTAGATTCTCACCTATTTATTATCATATACGTCTATTTCAAAACCTTTGCTCTTGGTTTTATATGAATATGTGTACATACATTCACACATATAATTACACATAAATTTGGTAAATATTTAATTTGTGTATAGTTTTTCAAAGATCTTTTCTAAAGGCAACATTTTTAACAGTCTCCATAAAAGAAGCAAAATTTTTCTAACTAACTTATGTGATTACAATTAAAAGGCTTTTGTCTACCTAATAGGAAGTGAAATGCAGTGAATAATTTTAAGTTAAATGAGCTTGGTAATTTGAGTCACTCAAAAATATCTATATATGTTTTAAATATTTACTCATTAAAGGACCTTGGGAAACATTCTAACATATTATATACCCCATCCTTTTGCTAAAAGTTGAGACTATACCTAACTACAATGTAAAAATAGAAGCATTCAACTGATCAAACATATTTAGGCTAGAGTGTGATATTAATGTTGCAAATGTCATCATTTTATTCATATTTACATTAGGTAATTTTGCTTTATTGTAATTCAAAATAAACTTCCCCAATCCAAGAGCTGATTGTAAAAGTATTCTCCTGTGGTTAAGGAAAATAATGGGATGTCAGCTTAATTGTGATTAAATTAGTGCAAAATTATCACTAACATTGAAAACAATTCAAAACACAAGCCACAAGCCCTATCTACTAAAGATTAAGCATTGTCTCTATTTACACACAAAGTAACTGCAGTATATAAATGACTACATTCATTTTTCTCACTTTCCTCCTTTTGAAACACTCAATGGTATCTTTCATCGAATGTTTTTAGCCTATTTAGCAACTCCTAAAGCTCATGATATATAAAACTGTATAAATATAATTTATTTCCATACTGCATTTTCAAAATTTTATTTATATCTCATTGGACTGGTACTTTTCCAAATCATTCTTCTCAAAATCGCTTTGAAGACTACCAGTAACTCTATGTCATTTTCAAATTCACACTTCTACTTACTTTTAATAGTGCCCCATAAAACATTAAAAATGCCAGATTGCTTTTTCTCTAGCTTATTAAAAAATTGTAATAAGAAAATAGATGAGTTATATTTCACAATTACTACTTGTTCAAGAGTGAGTTACTACTATAGAACTCCAGTTTCTATGGATACCTCAGACCCTAAATACCCTATCTACAATATGAATAGCAATATTTTGGAATTTAAAAATTTGAATTTCTTCTTAAGTTCCTTAGTTTTATAATATTTACTCTAAAAATTAATGAGTATACAAATTTATTATTGTGTTTTATCTGATCCAATAGAATTATCACTAACATTTTACTGTAATAGAATAAAGTTCCTATCCTTATTGTGATATTTATTTCTATTGCATAATAGTGATGTTGCTAACGTGCTCTGTAGTCTAACTTTGTATATTATGGATGATTACTTTGGCATACACAAAAATTCTCACTAAATATTTTGTGTGCTACCTTACTTTTTTCAGCTTTTCTTGAAGTCATCATGGGATCATGTTCCAAGTCTGGCTGATGGGCTGAAAGTGCAAGTTGTAAATGGCCACATCCAGAGAAATTAAGAGGGAACATGACAGTTTCACCCTCTGTTATTGGGTGCTGTGAGGATCCTTGAAAATCTATGAAGATACAGCAGCACCACAACATAGAGATTCCAGAAACCAGGAGACAGTTATAATAGAGGTTCTGCAAATGTGCAGTTATCTTTAATTTAATGAGAAATAAGCCTTTGTCATGTTAAGTCAGTGAAATTTGATGACATATTTGTTATCACTGCAAAACATGGCCTTGCACGAGTAATACAGATCCTGAAGTTTGTTGATGTACCAAAATATTATAATTCACTATTGGCTTTGTATTATCTCCACTGTTATCTTAAGTTCCTAAACTTGGAAATAATATCAGAAAATTAAAAAGTTTTTTAATCTATAATACATTTTTAACTCAAAACTGCCCGTATTGGGAATGAAGAGGAAATGAACCCTCCTAGTAAAATCCGGATAAAAGAAATGAAAAGTTATCTTAAAACTAGTTAGATGATCAGTACTTGAGAGTGGATTAATCCAGAGATAAAGAATCACAAAAATATGACTTTTTAACTGTAGCTTTTCCCCTGTAGTATTTGCTAACTTTTTGGTGATAGACAAAAGACAGAAACTATTCAGATGATTAAAACTAAAAGACAAAAACAAACAACAAAAACAAAAAAACCCCACCCCCACCCCTAAAACTGGTGGATCTTTGGTAATCTTAAGGAGCTAAAAAGAGAAAAATTTTAGTTCAGGGTCACTTATATAACAATCCTGATAAGAAAATAGAAGAGCAAAAGACTTTTTATCCTTAAAAAAGCAGCAGTAAGACTAACATTTAGTTGACTTATGAATAGAAATGATGGAGAACAGATGACAAAGTAGTGTCATTTTTAAAGTACTAAGAGAAAAAAAGCTGCCAACCTAGAATTCTATACCTAGTAAAACTATCCTTTAAACATGAAAGCAGGAAAGGACATTTCCAGACAAACAAAAATTGAAATGATTTGTCAACAAAAAACCAACACTAAAAGAAATGCTAAGTGAAGATCTCTAAAAAGAAGGAACAATATGTTGGAAATAAACATGGAAATGCAGAAAGTAATAAAAAAAATGTGTAAAGTAAATATATAAGTAAATAGACATAGATATTGACCATTTCAGAAATACTTTTAGCATTGTATTGGGACCAAACTATATGCAGAATTAAAATTCATAAAAATAGTCACTCAAATATTGAAATAGGAATGAGGTAATACATTCTAGTTTCATTATATTTTCTGATACTTAGTATAACTCAAAATTTATCACAGACCATAATGAATAATTTATGTATGTCTTAATCTGTAGTGAAAATAATGCATAAGTATCATGCTAAGAGGGAATAAGTTAATAAAAATACTTAATCAAGAAAAAAATAGGAAATGAGAAAGATAATATCTACATGAGCAAATAGAAAATAAATAGTAAGATTATAGATATAAAACTAAATGTCAATAATAACATTAAATATAAATACACTAAATATTCCAATTAAAAGATGAACATTTCAAGACTAATTTAAAATAGAAACTCCATTTATACATTGTTTAAAGAGATCCATTCTAAATATAAGATTGAAGAAGAATTGATATGAAAGCATAGGAAAAAGCAAATACATAAACCAAAAGCAAACTCTTGGGGATATGCTAATTTCAGAGAAAAAAAGAATTAAGACAAGAAGTATGGCAGATTTTTTTTAATATTACAGGGATATAAATATTTCGGTTACATGAAATGCTTTCATTCAGTTTGAGTTAGAGTTGTAAGTGAGCCTCTCACCGGAATAGTGTGCATTTTACTCATCACACTCAAGTGTGAATTTACCCGTCCACATCTACCCCCTTCCACCAGCTTACTTTCTAGACACAAGCACAGAAACATAGACCAATAGATCAGAACAAAACCCAGATAATAGATAAAATTATCCCCATGTTGCCATCTGATCTCTGACAAAGCAGACAATAAAATGAACTGGCAAGAGGGATCGCCATTCAACAACTGGTGCCAGGAAAATCGGATAGCTATAGGTAAAAAAAGATTAAAACAGGATCCTCATGTCTCACTGTTCACAAAAATTAATTCATGATGAATAGCTATTCAGAGAAACTCTGAATAGTTTCCCTGTCTTTTGTCTATCACCCAAAAATTAGCAAATATTTCTGGGATGTTATACTTCTTATAATTTCAAGCCTTAGATTAAGTCTGTTAAACTTAATTCATAAGTTAATTAATTCAAAACTTAATTTATAAGTTTAACAAACTCAAATCTAAGGCATGAAATTTTAAGAAGTCTGCTAGAAAATGTTGGAAAAATTCTTCTAGACATCAGCGTAGGCAATGAATTTATGAAAATGACCCCAAAGGCAAGCATAGAAACAACAATATTTTATCAATGGGACCTCAATAAATTAAAAAACTTCTGCACAGCCAAAGAAATACTCAATAGAGGATATAGGCAACCTATAGAATGGTAGAAAATATTTGCATGTTATATACCAGGTAAAGAGTTGTTAGCCATAATCTATAAAGAACTGAATCAAATCAGGAAGAAAAAAATCAAACAACCCCATAAAAAAGTGTGCTAAAAACAGGAAAAGAAGATTTTCAAAAGAAGATAGACTAATGGACAATGAACATATAATAAATTCTCAACATCTCTAATCATCAAATGCAAACAAGAAACCTAATTCCAGTGAGAGTGGCTTTTATAAAAAAAAATCCAAAACAAGAAATTCTGGCATAGATGCAGACAGAATACAACACTTTCATACTGTTGGTGGGACTGCAAACTAGGACTGCAAATCTATGGAATGTGATGCCTCAGAGAAATATGGCAGATTTTAAGGTGGTAGTTTCATAATGATAAAAGATCAATTCACCAGGCAAATATGATCATTTTATTTATAGGTGTAATCAATGACATAGATAAAATTATGTAAAGCAAAAAAAGTCAAAGCTAATCCATAACCAAATGGAATCCTTTCATATTTTTCTCAATAGCTCACAGACAGGGAAAATAATATCTGTGACCATAAACAAGATCAGAACAACAAGAATGACTAATCTGACCTAATTGACATTTGTAGAACAATGCAGTCAAAAATAACAGACTGTATATTTTACAATTGCAGACCAAATGTTTTCCAAAATTTATGCCACCCCAGCCTATAAGAAATATCTCAGCAAAATTCAAAGAAATTCAGTCAGATGTGTTCTCTTACTTTAGCAAAATTAAGGTAAAAATAGAAGGTGAGAAGATTAAAGTATTCTTAAATGTCCAGAAATACACTCTTAATAGTCACATGTTAGAGAATATATGATGAGGAGAATTACAAATATTCTAGACTTAATTACTATGAAATATGAGATAACAAATTAGGGGATAAAGTGAATGTTTGGCCTAAACATAAATCTATGTTTGCAAGCTAATAATGGAAACTTAAAAACATTCAGTAATATATTGATTTCATATATGTTATATGTGCATATATAGTACACATATTATATGTACATATATATGTCACATGAAGTTAGGAAAAGAACAGTAAACACAGAGAAACTTAAGAAGAGGATATAAGATAAGAGAAGAAATGAGTACTATATATAGCAAATACATGTTAGAGGGAATAAACAAAACCAAAAATTGATTTGTGAAAAGAACAGTAAAATGATAACTTCTGGCATAATTGTGTCAAAGTGGGTGAAAAAACATAATTTCTCCGTATCAATATGAAAAAGGGGGAAATAATTATAAATTCTACAGTAAATAAAATGCTAATAAGATAATTTTTAAAAACATTTTGCCAATACACTTGGAAAATGAGAGGAAATGTGCAAATTCCTCAAAAATCAATCTTAGAAATAACGTAAGAGGCTGAAAATCTGAATAGAAGAAATTGAATTGAATTGAATTAAAATAAAGCAATTCTACAAATAAAGGTGAGAAAGATGAAATGTAAATTAGATAAATGAATTATGGTATATGGCAATAAAAATGGAAGAATTATCATTATGTTCAATGTGAATAAATCTCATAAGAGTAAAGTTTGATGGCAAGGAAAGCATATTCTGTGTAAGTTCATTTACATATAGTTCAAAAACAGAAAACCAATCTGTATTCTTAAGAGTTATAAAGTACTTTATGGGACATAGAGATATGGAGGGGCAAGACAGGGCTATGTGGGAAGCTGGCAAAGTTTTATTTCTTCATCTGTGCACTCACATGATGAAAATCCATCAAGGTTGTGAGTTTTTCTGTCTAAATCAGTGGTCCCATTCCCCACTCCTTTCCAAGGCATCTTTCACAATCTCTAGAGATAGTTTTAATTGTCACAACTTGGCTGGGGCACTAATGGTAGTGGGCAGAGGCTAGTGCTGCTGCTAAAAATTCTACCATGCATTGGAAAGCCTCCGTCCAAAAATTTCTGTCCCAAATAGTAGTGCCAAGATGGAGAATCATTGATAAATAAGATATAGAGTAATAAAAAATTTTAAAAAATAAAAATGAGGTAACTATATAGACATAGTCCTTTCTCTCTGTGGAAGTTTAAATACATAACGGACCAACTTTTTCAATGTATGGGACATGTAGAAGACTGATTATTTAGAGGAAATGCAGAAAATTAATTTATTAAAGTTTGTGAAATTTGAGCATCACTGTTTAGATTTGTGTGAGACCAATCATAAATCAGAAAATTTAATCGCAAATCTACCATTATGTTTTCATTTGCAAATCATTTGTAAGGATTTTAGGCACATTACAAGTAAAATTATGTATAACATAAGACTAGAATTTAAAGACTAAAATTGGAAATAATAATCATCTAAAGCTTACACATCTATGACTAAAAGTGAGTACCCATTTGAGTCGATATTTTTCTGCAAGCCAAGTAAACAAAAAGGAAACTCTCTGAGAAAATGGAACATAGTAATTCATCATGAAAACACACTTATTTCTGACATTGAATTGTGAAGGACGTTTGTAATACATGTGAAGTATTTATAGAGGGTCATTGATAAGTATAATGCACACTGAGTTTTACAACAGTTTTGAAGAACTTATGCAGTTTTTAAAAATATGATCACATCTTCTTAAATCAAACCTCAATTAAAGGTAAAGTCATAATGTAAAATGTACGTTAATGGATCCATTGCTGTGTGGGAATGAACAGCAATGTTATATGGGATCCATTCAACCCACTAGGTCAGTTCTCAAACTAAACTGACCCTCTTCTCCCTATAAACCGTATGTTCCAACAACTATATTTGAAAATAAAGTATTATTGAAACATATCTAACCTCACTCACTTATCTGTGGCCTATCCCTGTTTTCCTTCTAAAAGGAGTGATTGAGTTATTGCAACAGAGACCAAATGCCCCAAAAGTCTAGGCTATGCACTGTGGGTTCTTTTCCAGAAAAAGTTTGCTATAAAGGAAAGGATTCAATACTTTGTGTGTCATTCAAGTATCAATAATGTTGGATAACATTTCTGACAAAAGCAACTGTACCCAATAGTTTGAGATCTCTGTTAAACCTTCAAGTAAGGATATTTTGTTTTATTGATTACTAGGAAGCATAGCAATCTTATCAGGAAAATTGGTTAGACTTCTATTTGTTCTTTCCAAACATATTACCTAATAATCTCAATATAAGAAATGTAGGCTCATCTATCAATTAACACACTGACAAAAGTGGATAAATCTTTAGATAAACCACTTTATCCTACACATCCTTCTTAAAATCAGAACTTTGTACTAAATCAATACTGTGATAGGAGTAATTCTGAATGTGTTCTGTTCTGAAAGATTTTCATCTTCTTGATTCAATTAAACATGTAAATGCTGCTATGACTTTAAGATAAGGAGAATATTCTGATTATTCAATGGGATTTAATGTAATCACATGAGTCAGGAAATGTATAAAAGGGAGACCAAAGAGCCAGATTGTCCAGTGGAGAAGAGTAAAACATATTTGAAATATGAGAAGTCCATTTAGCATTGGTGGGTTTGAAGATGGAGTATACAGTCAGGAGTCAAGGAACGTGGGCAGCCTCTGGACATTGAGAGCCACACCTGGTCAACAGTGTGCACAGAAATGGGGACTTGAGTTCTACAACCTCATGGAGCTGAATTCTACCAACAAAGGCAAGAGCTTGGAAGCAAATTCTTCTCCAAACCTTCAGATATGCCCCCGGGCTAGTCAAATGTTGATTTCAGCCTTTTACCATAAATTGATCCACATCATGTCTAATTTCAGAAACTGTGAGGTAACAAATGGGTATTGTTTTTGTTCACTATATGTGTTAATTTGTTATAGCAGCAGTTGAAAACCAATGCAAGGACTTAGATATTTTTCTTAGGTCATGGAAGCATTTCTTCAAAAGAAAACTTGAATTCAAATTCAATGAAAGTGGGCAAAGGGAAAGGATTACACTGAATTTATATCTACATTGTATATGATGTATGAATCTCCTCTGGGAAACTGTTAACACTAAGTCAGAGTGCTCCAGGTTACCTTCTACTAGATCAATCAGTATTTGGCTAAGATATTCAGTATTTGATATTCAATAAGAATCTTGTTCTTGTGTGACCCAAAGCTCTTACATAGTATTTGGGAATTCTTTTTAGAAATGAAATACAAAATTAAAATTCTAAAATTAGATATCAAAGAAAATATTAATTTAGAATGAAAATCACAAAATTCAGAAAGCTCACAAATATCCCTAACATCAAAATATCTACACAAATAACATTTATTTTATCAATTCATTTCTGAATCTACCTTTATCATGCATTTAAAAATCAAGTGCTTTGATTGCTTCATATAAAAACAATTTTATTCTATTTTCTATAAAGAGATGAAATAATAGTTTGCTATGTTCTTTTAGAATGTTTGATGGATTTATCATTATTATTATTAGTAGTAGAAATCTAGAAAGGTTTATTTCAACTAGAATTTCTGTCAAATTTGAGTAAACTTTATCATCTATCTGTTGTATAAGAGTTGAATGGCTTAAAAGATTTGTTCTAAAGACGGGGCTCTTTTCACGCATGTATAACTTTTTTTTTCTTTTACTATCCATATTTTTTTGGTTCTGGGTGTCTGGAACATGTTTATATCATCATTTAACTTACTTATATCTGACCCTTCTGTCTTTGGGTTATGTATAACTCAGCTTGCCCCAGCAAATCAAATGCCCATGCTCAAACGCTATGTGTGGTGTTGAAAGAGTCAAAGTGGAAGGAGACAGTGATCTTGCCTGAATGAAGTTAAATTTTCCAACTTTTCCAAATTTTACAAAATTGCTTGATAGACTGTGTTAGAGGGTTCTTCCAATAGTACTAGAATGGTCAGTGTAAATGAGGGTTCGTGAAGCTTAAATAAGCATAATTTGCTTCTCACTACATTATATGAGAATGCAGTCATTTTTCTTTCAAATCTCTATTGTCTGTTGACACTTACGACGAGCTGTCTTCCTCCCATGGGGATAATCATAAACTAAGCCATCTTTTTTACCAGTATTGGTGAAATGGCTAATTGAAATTATTAGCACAGCCTGGGAGCACAGCACCTTAATTTAGTGCTCTTACTAAATAAGCTAATTGGTCAATAGTAGTATATTTTGGTTGTTGGAAGAAATGCTTGGATATTTTTCAAAATTGTATATTTTGTTAAACTCATGACATTTAAAATGGAAAACTTGTCAACTGCTTTGCTTAATGTATCATCTCTATTATATAATTTCCTTTCCTAAAGTTATACTGAATCCAAGTTTTGGTAAACTGCTCTATAAATACCATCTTTACTTATAAACTAAATGATACGTCTCTTTGTTCAAATCGAAAATTAATAAAACACACTCACAGGTCCATATTTAACTATACAAAGCCAAAGCTTTAGACTAACTTTTCTTAGGAATCCTGGAACTGATTCAGACTTGACAGTAATGTGGTCAAGTAGAGCAGAGCAGAGCAGTGAAACCTCATCACTCAAGATGCATTTTTCATTAAAAAAAAAAAAAATGCTTCTTCTAATGTCAGCTTGAGGACGGAAGACATAACAACAGGTGCTCATGGGATGAGAATACGATGCCTGAATCCCTGTGTATCTAGCAGCTATTCCCGTTGCGATGATTCACACCTAAAAGCAAGAGTTTCCATGTTTCGGTTAAAAGTGGGTTTCAGTTTGTTCAAATTAAGACAAATATAAAAGAAATTATACAATTTTTTCTAAAAGTTTTCCTGTTAGAAATGTAATTCACACCCAAGGAACTCAACTTATGTAGTGTTTTTTTTCTGTATCTTTTCTTTTTATGTGTTTTAAAAAATTGTGGCCATACCCCACCAAAAAAAAAAAACAAGAAAAGAAAAAAGAAAAAAAGGGAAAAAAAGGGAGAATGAAAGAAAAAAGAGAAAGAAAAGAAAAAAGATGGCTCTTTCACTTCTAACTAATTGAATAAACCAAGACAGTCTTGACTGGATGTGAAAGGAGTGTGTGTGTGCATGGAGGCATGTATCGGTGTGTGTGTGCATGTATGTATATGTATATATCTTATCCCAAATTTAGAGAAGAATTTTCTCCAAAAGAATGATCAAACAAACATAAAGAATAGCGTGAGACAGTATTTTGAAAACAGAAGCACTTGAGAAATATTTTCCATTTTTAAAATAGGATAACTATTTGCCAAATGTTTAAGTTGGGTGACTGCTACACTATTTAAATTTTTGTATGAAATCAGCAGTCTTTTGGCAAAAAAAATTACACAAGACAACTGCCAGATTAAAATACATACACTCAATCTGTCCTTTAACTCACCACTCATCCCCCCTCCTCTGTTTCCTTTCCCCCTTTTTCTTTCTTTTTGCCTTAATCAGGGAAAAGAAGCACTGTTTTGTAATCAGAAATGAAAATAAATTCCCAGTGTGTGAAGATGGAACAAAATGATTAATCACAGACCATTCTGAGTTTATGAAAAACCATTCTGCTCTAATGTTTTTTAATCCAGAAGAATATGTTTATAGAGAATCAGAATATCTAAGAACATACGTTCATGTATCATCTCTTAAATGTCCACATGAGAACTGTTCATTTGTTAATATTTTAATCAGTTATAAAATTCATCATAAAAGCATTGGAACAAAGAATTGTTTTCAATTGAATCTTGGCCTTTCTAAATGCAAAGATAGTAGTTTCAACAGTTTTCTTTTTTCCATCTCAGAATTCCCATTCTTAAATGTAAACACATATAGCCACACACTGATGGACACACACACACACAGAGACACATATACACATTTGTATTAAATAAAGTACCATTTGGTGTTATATATACATTGTATGTCATGACCTGCTTTTTGATTGTGTACCTTGATTATTTTATCAGACAGTGGATAATCATTGAGGATTGCTGTCAATGTTGATTTATTTTCATGGTGTAGCTATAACATCATTTATTTAATCTTCCCCCATTGTTGAACTTTGATTATTTGTAGTGATTTCCCATTGTACAAATACAATGAATAAATATATTACATATTTAATATTCTTTCCTTATATGATTATTTATGAAGATTGTATTAGGTAAAACCAAAATAACATCCCAAATTTTATAATCAATGAGATTGTCAACTTTCAAACACATTAACAAGTACTGGAAATTTATTTTAACGAATCTCAACAATGTTTTATTTCTTTTCATTGAATGGTGCTGATATTGACAGTGGTTTATGATAGATATTTGCTCTTTCTGTTGTTGACTCATGGACTTTGTTCATTTATCAATTGATATTTTTATTCTCATTGACTTGACTTGTCAGAACTATTTTGACATAGATTTTATTTTTCCATTACCACTTTTTTTCAAATATGAGGTCACATATTTTCCTTTATTTCTGAAAACAACCTCTGGCTTTATTACTTTTGATTTAATATTAAATGTTCATATTCTATGTTTTAAATGCTATTGATATAATTGGGTTGTTATCTATCTTCAATATCCTAACATAATTTTGATGCTTTCTATGGCATTTTATATAATATGAAAATTTTTTCTTCCTACTTTTTTACATTTTTTTAGTGAAATTTATAGTTTGTTGTTTATTTTTCTTGATTGGCCAAATATTTATTTTGAAAATCTTATTTAATAATATCTGATTCTCATTTCAGGTGACCTAGGTTATGTTTTGTCTATGGGAGAATTCTAAATATACTTGTTTTTAAAAAATTAGTTTCAATATTATTCCATAATTACCTTTTCTTTTCTTTCTTTCTTTCTTTCTTTTTTTTTTTTTTTTTGTGGGGGGACAGAGTCTCACTTTGTCACCCTCGGTAGAGTACAGTGGTGTCATAGCTCACAGCAAATCTTGGGCTCAAGTGATCTTTTGCCTCAGTCTCCCAAGTAGCTGGGACTACAGGTGCTGCCACAACACCTGGCAATTTTTAGAGATGGAGTCTCACTCTTGCTCAGGCTGGTCTCGAACCTGTGAGCTCAGGGCATTCCAACTGCTTAGGCCTCCCAGAATGCAAGGATTACAGGCATGAACCACCATGACCGGCCAATTACCATTTCTTTGGATATTTAATCTGGTTGATTATAGTGTTGAATAACCTGGTGATTCTAGATTACTTCAGATTTTTAAACATAGAAACAATGGCTCAAAGAAGGTTAATAACTTGCTGATTTCCCACAGTGAATAAAGGATGATTAAAATGATGTAGATGCCCAAATTGCCCAACTGCATGATTTTATGAGGTAGTATATGAAAAGTTTCTGACACATAGTGCATGTCCATGATTGTGGATTAGTGGCCTCTACATCTTGTCATTCTAGTCAACCACAAACATTATCTGGCTTTACTATAAAATCATTAGACTATATGCAATTAAACTACGTAGTTTTATTTTTTTCTAAGAGACCTCATAGTTCATTTTTCATACAGGTTCTAGTCTACATGGCTAGAAATGATTGTTTTGTGGACAAAGCATTATTAAGTTAACAAGAATATTGTAAGTGAACAGTTATACAATGTTCCTGTAATCCTTAACCACTACTATCATTGAAGACATACTGTACACATATCTTAATCCTGTGAACAGATGTTGATAGAGCCTGAACTAGAACCTCTTTCTTAGCAATGTTTTAATCTATCCCAGGTTTCGTGAATAGTAACAAATAGTTCTAAGATATGATTGTAATTAGGCATTTTTATAGAAAAATATTTTTTAATGGAGAAATTTCTACCATCCATATGCAATGACTCTCTTCTGACTAAAAAAAAAAAAAAAAAAAAAAAAAACATAGCTAGAACTGGTTTAAATTTAATTGGAATATGTGAGCTTGACTTTCTTTATGAAAACAATGTTGAAATCCAAATCATCTTCATGCCAAATTTCCCATTTCCCAATATTTATCTGGAGTGCTATACTGAATAGACTCCTTGATTTCTATAAAGACTCCTCACTGTGATTATTTTCTGACTTTTTCATATTTTGAGACTGTTGTAGCTCAACTGGGGTTGGGGGTAGTAAGCAGAAGGGACTTTTTGCTCACATGTAAATTCGATGGCTGTCACCCCAGATCATTTTAGGAAGTCAGTGATTGGAAGAACTAAGGAAGGAATGACTAACATAAACCATTTGTGCTATTTATAACTTCCTACTAAAGTAATTGCCTTAACCACCGTATATCATTACTGTTGTTCTTTCAGTCTTAGGATCTATAGAGTTGTTTCAGGAAGTATTTGAATGGCATAAAATCTTAATTTAAACAAATATTGGTCCACTTACTTGATTATAAGTATAGCAGCAATGCTCTTCTTTTTTCTCATTTTATGCCTCTAATTAACAATAAGCAAAATAGTTGTGTGTACATTGATATATTATCAAAGCTGAAGATTAAGCTGATAGTATGTGTTTTCTTTTTTTCTAATCTGAAATCTAAATGAACTTGAGGAAGTGACAATATGAAAAATATGGCAAGTATGATGACCGAGGGTGTGTGAAGAGAGTTTCAAATGGAAAAATTAGAAGTCTCCTCTGTATGTGGAAAATTTTGTTAGCCATAGAAAGGAATTTTGAGAAGTCACTGATAAGTCTAATAGAGAAATTCTAAGACTTTTTGATGTGAAGAACTCTTTTCACTTTTAATAAATTAGCAGTTTATTTTGTCAAAAATGTCCGACAAATATCCAACTTTGAATAATTATAGTTTCCATGTTAGCCATTTTTTAAGGTAAAATATAATGTTAGGGAAAAAAAGCATCTAATAGCACAGCTCTGAATCCAGTTACCCAAGGGTTTTTCTTTGAGATGTCTCTTATGCTTTGGTAGGCAGCAATGTGTTTTATATACTTCCCATTTTGTCCAATAATATAAAAAGTTATGTACTCAACCTTGAGATGTAACAAAATTAATATTTTCTACTACATTATCAAAGATGGTTTTAAGGAAAATCCAACAATATGGAAATATATGTACTCATACATTGAGATGTAATAAAGTTCATACTTTCTACTTCATTATCAAAGACATTTTTAAGGAAAACTGGTCCATATTTTTCTGCAGTTGTGTGGTGATAAAGAAAACAACATAGTAACATAAGGTGTTGCCACTGACGTAAATCTCACAGAAGCACTCGCAGCTCACCAACCAGTGAACTTTGCATTATCCATGCACATATAACAGGTGTTCCAGGATAAGCCATGAGAGTCAAGAAAGTTATTTAACACTTTCACCACATAACTCCTTTTATTTTTGTTATCAAACATTTACATAAAGACTCATAGTCAATGACTAGTTGGTGTTGATAACACAGTTCAGCCATATCTGGAGATTTATTCATTTGTAGGCACAATTCTGCAAGTGAGATAAAGAGTCTTCATGTTCGCAGATGAATCTTTAATTCAATGAGTTATTAAATCACTGGAAAGTGGCACTGGGTGATTTCTTCCACTGATTCTTCATCCAGCAGGTGTTCATTAATGTCAACTATACAAGGCTTTTTTTTTTTTTTTTAATTTCAGTGTCCATTGTTTTATTGGACCATAACTATACACATTCTTTTACATATTATCTGCCTTTGTGCTATAACACAGTTAAATATTTGCAACAGAGACCATGCTGTAAATATTTAAAGCCTAAAATATTTATTTTCTGTTCCTTTTCATAAAAAAGTTTGCTGACCTTTGATTTAAGGAACAAACTTCTCTTGCTTATTGTGGTTATCCCTCTGAGAATGTAACTTGTAAATATATCTACTCTCTAAGTTACAAGGTCCCTCCCCACTAGGAATGAATAATTTAGAATGGTTTTGGTTATCAGGGACAGAAAACCTGACTTGAACTGCTATAGGGGTAGGAAGATGTG
>CAUYPK010046798.1:0-23514 GCA_963574355.1 Loris lydekkerianus
TCTCTGTGGATTCTGGTTATTAAACCTTTGTCAGAGATATAACCTGCAAATATCTTCTCCCATTCTGAGGGCTGTCTGCTTGCTTTACTTACTGTGTTCTTGGCTGTGCAGAAGCTTTTTAGTTTGATCAAGTCCCAGTAGTGTATTTTTTAAGCTGCTTCAATTGCCCCGGGGGGGTTCTTCTCATAAAATACTCGCCCAGACCGATTTCTTCAAGGGTTTTCCCTGCACTCTCCTCTAGTATTTTATAGTTTCATGTCTTAAGTTTAAATCTTTAATCCAGTGAGAGTCTATCTTAGTTAATGGTGAAAGGTGCGGGTCCAATTTCAGTCTTCTGTAGGTTGCCAGCCAGTTCACCCAGCACCATTTGTTAAATAGGGAATCTTTTCCCCACTGAATGTTTTTAATTGGCTTGTCAAAGATCAAATAATGGTAAGTAGCTGGATTCATCGCTTGGTTCTCTATTCTGTTCCAGACATCTACTTCTCTGTTTTTGTGAAAGTATATCACTTTTAAGATAGTTTGAGTATTCCTAATTCCAAAATTCAGAATCTGAAATGCTTCAAAATCCAAAACTTTTTGAGTGCTAACCTGACACTACAAGGAAATGCTCCCTGAAGCCCTCCCTGAAAACCAGATTTTCAGGTTTGGGACCTCATGTAAGAAAGTATAATGCAAAAGTGTGCATATTCGAAATCCAAAACACTTGTGGTTCCAGTAATAGGGGATACTCTATTGGCATCTAGTATCAGCTGAGAGTAAGGGGTGGGAATTAGGACTAGGGGCACACAAAAAATGGAGGGATTTGTCTCTCATACTTGCAGCCAAGTTTAGCCACTGTGGTAGATCCTCGGGGTGGATGATGATGTAACCTTGAAGGTGACGGCTCCTGTCTTTTGGCCTTCGGGCAAGACCTCTTTTTATTGCATAAATGCCTTTGAGAAAAGTTTCTGTTCTTCTTTCTCACCCAGAAGTCATAAATCTGAGAGTTGTATTGTTTTTGTTTTTGTTTCCTTTCTGATAACTGGTAATTACCAATTCTTTTCAGTTTCAAAATATTTGGTAAAACTATTTCCTCTCTTTGTGCTTACTGCTACTACTAATATTAGCTCTTCGTCATCTTTTACCTGAATAACTGTAATACCTTCTGATTGATTTTCCTGTCTCCTCCACCTTCTGTGTTACCATCTATGGCACCATATTCCCTTATAAAATCCCTCAGCAGTTCCTCATTCCCCGGAATAAGGTCTGTACTCCTCAGCGTGTCATTCATAGTGGTTTGCTACCTCATTACTTAGGAAACAAGGTTATGTATCCTCTGCCTCAATCACAATGAGCATAATGTGTTTTTTCATAACTTTGCGTGCTATTCTTTTTGCTTATAATCCTTTTTTCAAATTGGTCAACCTTATAAATTCATATGAATCCTTTCATACACCTCAGATACAATATCTCTGATATCTTTCTTGCCCATCTCTTTCCCTTCTCTAGTTAGCATTCCTTTTATGACTTTGGTAATTGCCTGTACACATGTCTGCTGTCTGCATTAGACTGTGAGATCACTGAGGGCAGTGATCCATCTTTGTATTTCCAGCATCTACTTCAGTGTCTGGCATATTTGCATTCGGTAAATGTTTTTAAAAACTGACCTCAATTGAATTGAATTTCTTAACATGACAGTAATTTTTTTTTCACTTGTTTATGAACATTTGCACTTCCTATTTTTTTTACAATTTTAAAATTACCTGGGTTTTTTTTTTAATTGCTAAACTGTTTTCTTTCATACAACACAAGGTCTTACTTGTAATCATGAGAAGTGGAATATTACTATGATTCATGTCCAAGGCAAAAGGAGTTGTAAATAAGGTCGTAGGAGCTGACAAATTTGTGTGTTTAGCAGAGGAGGTATTTCTTTGCTTTCTGTGACATCAGAATACACTGACCATTGCATGAATTAGCTATTATATTTTTCTTTATATTAAATTTATGCTGACAAGGGGAAAGAGACAGGTTCAAATGAAGTTATTCTTCTGTTCTTCTGAAATTCTTTTACCATGTCTCCTTAGAACATGTTGTTCAGACACTAACAAGCAGTGTGGTTTGGGCAAATTATTCAGTTGCTCTGCGCATTAATTTCCTATTCTGCCAAAGAAATACTAGTACATGTAGGATTATAGTGAGAATTAAATGGGTTAATCTGTGAAAGGCACTTAGAATAGTGCCTGGCACGTGGTGAGTATTATAATAGCTGTTCAGCCCCCTCCCGTGCTACTTCCCTCTTGCTGGCCTTCACTTACTTCCTGAACGTGCCAACCTCTTTCCTGCTTCAGGGACTTTGTGGATGCTGTTTCCTCTGCTGGGATCACAGTCTTCATCTGATTGGCTCCTGTCCAACTTCAGGTTTCTTGTTAGACTAGAAGTTCCAGGAGAACACAATTTCTGGCCCAGTAATTGTGTAGTAATTATGTATGGAATGAATAAGTGAATAATTGAGCCAAATGAAAAAGACAACAGGATTGCATGGAATGGAAAATTGCTCCTTCAAGGATTGTGCTCAGGACAGGCATCATTGCATTCAGGGAGGAAAAGAAAGGCTGTGTGTGTGTGTGTGTGTGTGTGTGTGTGCACGTGCGCACACACTATACATACTTACAGATTAAATGGTAAAATTATATATTTAATGCTCAAGGTATAAGTTGTATACCTATAAGTTAATCTATAAACAATCTATGAGTTAATCAAACTATGCCCAATTGATAATCAATTTTAGCTTAAAATGGTATTTTTACTTGCCCCCAATAATTTGGATATGCTCTTCTTTGTGCTTTAAAACTAGTAGATTCCACAGGCTGGACATAGTGCCTCACACCTGTAATCCTAGCATTTTGGGAGGCCTGTGTGGAAGGATGGCTTGAGGTCAGGAGTTTGAGACTAGTCTGAGCAACATGACAAGACCCCATCTCCATAAAAAAAAAATAGAAAAATTAGCCAGGCATGGTGGTGTATACCTATAGTCCCAGACTGAAGTCAGAGGATCATATGAGCCAGGGGGGGTTTGAGGCTCCAGTGAGCTGTGATGACTCCACTGCACTCTAGCCTGGGTGATAGAGCAAGATCTGTCTCAGAAAAGAAAAAATTAACATTCCATCCATTCTTCACAAAAGAAGCCCTTAAACTGACCACTTCACTGCTGGGTGTGGTTTTAAAAGCTAAAAACTTGAGAGTAAAAGGGTACAAAATCATAAATAAAAAGTAATCATAGCAATTTTTAAAAAATAGGTATAGGACATACACCAAATGTTACCAGTATTGGATTGGCTATCTTTGGATGGTAGAATTAAGAGGTCATTTTTTTTTTCTTCTACTTTTTAGCAATTTCTGTCTTTTCTATAAATATGCATATAAAATTGCAACCTGCTGACACTATGTCAGAATTATCAGAATTCAGTTCTGTTTTTAGTTTTTGGGACTTTTTTGTTTGAGACAGAGTGTTAAGCTGTCACCCTGGGTAGAGTGCCTTGGAGTCATAGCTCACAGCAACCTACAATTCTTGGGCTTAAGCAATCAATCCTCTTGCCTCAGTTTTTCTATTTATAGTAGAGATGGGGTCTTGCTTTTGCTCAGGCTAGTCTTGAACTCGAGCAATACACCCACCTGGGCCTCCCAGAGTGCTTACAGGTTTGAGCATCTGGCCCTGAATTCAATTCTGGATTATTGTCCCTCTAGTGTAAATTTCCTAATTTTTAGAGGCTCGTAATATGGCACTTAGCTTTTTGCTAAAAGGCATTGAAGTTAAAGAAAATGTTTAAAAAGGAAACAGCCCATTTTAAGTCACTAAGAATTTTATTTCAAAATTATTATTTTTTAAGTATAGCATCTTAGAAACATACTGCTTATTTACCAAATGCTACCGACCAGAGCCCTTTGAACTGTAAATTTTTTTTTTTTTTTTTTTTTTTTTTGAGACAGAGTCTCACTTGGTCACCCTGGGTAGAGTGCTATGGCATCATCATAGCACACAGCAACCTCAAACTCTTGGGTTCAAGTGATCCTCTTGCCTCAGCCTCCCAAGTAGCTGGGACTTCAGGCGTCCGCCATAACAACTGGCTTTTGTGTGTGTGTGTGTGTGTGTGTGTGTGTGTGTGTGTGTGTGTGTGGTTTTTGGCCGGGGCTGGGTTTAAACCCACCACCTCCAGCATATGGGGCCGGCACCCTACTCCTTTGAGCCACAGGCACCATCCAACACCTGGCTATTTTTTAGAGATGGGGTCTCGTTCTGGCTCAGGCTGGTCTCCAACCTGCGGGCTCAGGCTATCCACCCACCTCAGCTTCCCAATTTGAGGAGCCTTTTAAGCTCTGTCTGCTCAAGCTAGAGTCTCTTTCAAAGTGATTTTTCAGGGGTAGAGTATTGTTTCTGACAGCCTTACAAATGGTTACGCAGAATAGTGGGCTATTCTAAAGTGGTTTACAGCTCAGACTATTGTTATGTGTTAACTTGGAAAGACTGTGGCAGGTATTCAGCATTTCTTTGAACCACAGCGTATTACTTATTAGCTGTATTGCTTAACTTTTCACAGAATGTTATATCTCCATTTAAATCATAAATTGGAGTGCTGTATTACTTTAAAACCAGCCAGTGACTAGCATAGTGATTTTTCGTAGGAAGAAACAAGTAGTAATAATACATTATTTCCATTATGGGAACATAAAGCAAAGATAATAATTAAAACAAAATTCTGGAATACCTGAAATCATGACTAAAAATCATATATTACACACATACTTCATTTATATTTTTAATTTTATCATAATAATTGGTCTTCCCTGTTATCCCTATAAGCATGTTACAAAGATAAATACAGTTTCCTCTCTCGGTTCTCATTATTTTTAACCTCAGAAATGTGAAATGTTGATAGGTTTGAGTTTAAAGAGTAGAAAACTGCTGTAAATGAGTTTTCTATGTTTGCTGGAGAACAGTATAGTTTTGTAAGTGAAATTTACAAGGCAGATAAATTGTAAATTCCTAGGATAGAGTTAGTGAGTGGTAACAGAGCTTGATCGGCCAGTGTTGGCTGAACACTGTGCAGCCCTGGAGCTGCTGCCCCAGGTGGATGACAATACCAGGGAGGGGTCACCCAGAGTGGACAGGCGAGTGTAGGCCAGTGACCCTTCACATTTTGCAAATTTCTTCCCCCTCCTCCACTGAAAAAGAAACTTTGTCTTTTGAATATTTCTCTGAATTCAGGACTTTTTTTTTTCTTTTCAGAAAACTGAAGAATGGGAAGAAAAGAAGACTGAAGCAGACATGGAAGAGTATATTTGGGAAAACAGCTCCTCAGAAAAAAATATCCTGGAAACACTTCTCCAGATTAAAGCTGCTGATAAGAATACAGAAGTAAATAAAGAAGAGCTCCTTAGTACTAAAGAAGTCGAAGATTATAAAAACTGTGTTGTTAGTCTTAAGAACGAGGGGGACAATGAAAATTCCCTTTCTCAGTACAAAGAATCAGTGAAGAGACTATTAAATCTGACATGAATTACGAAGTAGAAAAATCTGCTTAATTTATTAATTTTATGGTATACATAATCAAGATCTAATTGGACGTAAAATTGAAAATGTTAAAAAATTGTTGAGTTATTCAGAGTTAAAATTATTTCATACTAATGCTTACGGCAATTATTATTGTAAAGTTTTCTTATTTGTATACTGGCACAATTAGACTAATTAGAAGATCTCCAGTTTCTTCTGATTAGAGTTTTGATTCTATTTCTGCATAATAGCTTTAGTATGTATATATACATATACTTAATCATTATTTGTCACCTGCCACATTTCCTTCCCCTAGCTGGTGTTCAGGGGTGGCTTTTTAGTACGAGTGTTGGTTATTTGGGAAGGTGAACCCAGAACCCAGTCCCCTGACTTGCAGTTCGACTCTCTGTTCATACGACCCTGCTATCTAGCCAATCCATTTTTCACAGTTGCCAATTCTGGTCAGAAACAGGTCATCAGGAATATTTTCTAACCTAAACTGTTTGTTCCATCTCTCCCTTTTGGGGACACTTTACATTGATTCAGCTCTGTTGAGCATTCTTCTTTCTGTGTTGTGAGTCACATTTTGCCAGGCCCAGGCTTGGAGGAAAGTAGAAGTGGAGATGAGCTGGGTTTTGCCCTTTGGATGTTCCATTTATATCCACCATAGCTCAGATAGAGGTGAGGACTTTGAATTTAGTTGGAGTAAATGACAAAATAAGAGCTGCCCTACGACTTATTCCACCCAACTTAGCTATCACTTCAGTACTTTTAAGTATAACTATAGGCTGTTTCTTACACTTCCATAGTTGTTGACAAGTGATTAATATAAAATCAAAATAAAGGAGTCTTTGAGAGATATTTGCCTAATGAC
This sequence comes from Loris lydekkerianus, assembly GCA_963574355.1. Taxonomy (NCBI): domain Eukaryota; kingdom Metazoa; phylum Chordata; class Mammalia; order Primates; family Lorisidae; genus Loris; species Loris lydekkerianus. The sequence goes on from CAUYPK010046798.1 coordinate 6,405, forward strand.
TTATTTTTGCCTAATAGAATTAGAGAATATAAAGAAAAGCCAAAAGGAGTTTCAAAACAACTACGTGAAACATTCGCATAAAATGAAGGTTGAGATGGGCACAGTGGCTCCTGCTTATAATCCTAGCAACTCTGAAAGCTCAGGAAAGAGGATTGAAACGAGCCTGGGCAGCATAGCAAGACACCACCACTACCACTTCCATCTCTTAAAAAAAAAAAAAAAAGGTATGATTGGTTTTAGTAAGGCCAAGGGTCTACAGCAGTGATTTTCAACCACTGTACCATGAGAGGATCTTGGGTGTGCCAGGAAACTTTTTAAAGATCTTAATTAAATTATTTTCAAAGGAAGGTCAAAGCACAGTTGATATTCTCTTTTTTTACTCTTTTTTTTTTTTAATCAACATAATTTAAATGTGCCACAGAAGTTTAATTATAGGTTTGAGTGTGCTGTGAGATTAAAAATAGTTGAAAAGCACTATTCTCAATGAAATAGTGAATAAAAAGCAAAATAGGTAAAACTTTATTTTTAGATCATGTTTAGAACACTTTAAGAAAATGTGGAATTAAGGAAAACTCAACTGCAGAGACAGGATTGAAGGAGGAAACATTTGAAGATAGTAGAAGCTGAGAAGAGGTGTCGCTTGAGAAAAGTGAAGAAGTGGTATCTAAGCGTGGCCCATCCTGTGCAGTAACACAATGTAGATGAAAGCAGAGGAAGCAGTGATCTATAGTGAATTTGACCAAAGAGAGGTCTGGCCTTTGCCTCTCTGGTAGGAGTGACTTTGTTTAGGAACGGAGCTGGGGCCAGCCATACCAGAAAAACCAGGTGAGAGTTCTGGGCCACATGGTATCAATTCACCTGGCTGCTGACACCAACTACTAGTATGAGTATGTAGGTATGACTGCCTGCCTGCTAGGCCTGCCCGGGCAGTGTGAAAGCTTTAAACACTGAAGCTCAGGCAGCCTTATCCTACTGGCAGGACTCCAGGCTTATTGTCACACACTGACCCTGGGAGATACACCAGGAGCCAAGCGTTCTGACCCTTCCTGGACTTTGACCTGTGTGCTACTTCTCTCTTTGGGTAATTTTAATTGCTGCCCTTTCCCTGGAATAAAATGCTAGCTTTCATTGATTTCTGTGATTTATTCTAGTGAATTGCTGAACCTGAATGTGGTTCTGGAACATCTGCAAACGTACAGTTGGCATCAGAAGTGAGGGTAGTCGTGTATAGTTCTGTGCCCTTTTAACCTTTGTAGTGTGGCCAACTCCAAGCAATTGACCTGAGAATTCTTGGGTTACAGTCATTGATGCCTAAAGGCAAAAGGATCTGAAAAATGAATATAAAATGCCTCAAAAATGTAACAGGTGCTGTCATTGTCATTTAGTAATCATAAACCAACTCTATGTCATTAATTAGATCCTTGTCCTTTAAAATCTTATTTGATGCAGTGTGTACAATGAACATGATCCTGTTCATCCTGATAATGAGGATTCAGGGGACACTGCTGTATTGATAGTGCAGTCATTTCTGAGTCCAGCCTCAAGATGTAGAAAGCACAGAAGCAACACTGAAACAACTAAGCTATGGATCAAATCTCTTTCCCTAATTGTAGGGTGCTTGAATTTTTTCTTTACATAATTACTTTCCAATATTGGTACTTCATAATACTAGACAGTTCATTGTTAAAAAAAAGAAATCTAGGCCAGGGCCAGGTGTGGTGGCTAACACCTGTAATCCTAGCACTCTGGGAGGCTGAGGTGGGTGGATTGCTTGAGCTCAGGAGTTCCAGAGCAGCCTGAGCAAGAGGAGAACCCCATCTGTACTAAAAATAGAAAAATTAGCCAGCATAGTGGTACATTCCTGTAGTCCCAGCTACTCAGGAAGCTGAAGCAAGAGGATTGCTCAATCCCAGGATTTTGAGGTGTGAGCTATGATGACACCATGGCACTCTGCCCCCCCCCCCAAAAAAAAAAAAAATCTGGCTAGTTACACACTGTTGGAAAGATTTTATGGTTACCAAATGGGTATAACTACCTTAGCATTGGTTACTGACTGGGCCCTGAGTTTTTTCTTTTTGTTTTGTTCTGTTTTGGGGGGTTTTTTTTGCAGTTTTTGGCCAGGGCTGGGCTTGAACCTGCCACCTCTGGCATACGGGGCCAACGCCCCTGTTTTGTTCTCTTTTTAAAGAGATGGGGTCTAGACCATGCATGGTGGGTCACACTTATAATCCTAGCACAGTGGGAGGCTGAGGTGGGAGGATTCCCTGAGCTCAAGAGTTCAAGACCAGCCTGAGCAAGAGCAAGAGCAAGACCCCGTCTCTACCAAAAATAGAAAAAATAGCTGGATGTTGTGGCAGTTGCCTATAGTCGCAGCTACCCAGGAGGCTGAGTCAGGAGTATTGCTTGAACCTAGGAGTTTGAGGTTGCTGTGGCTAGGCTGATGCCATAGCAGCACTCTACCCAGGGCGAAAGAGTGAGATTCTGTCTCAAAAAAAAAGAAAGGTTGGGAGACCGAGGTTGGTGGATTGCCTGAGCTCATGAATTCAAGACCAGCCTGAGCCAAAGAAGACCCTGTTCCCATCTCTAAAAGATAGCTGGGCGCTGTGGTGGGCGCCTGTAGTCCCAGGCAGAGGCAAGAGAATTGCTTGAGCCCGAGAGGTGGAGGTTGCTGTGAGCTGTGGCATCATGGTACATAGTGAGATTCTGTCTCAAAAAAAAAAAAAAAGGTGTAGCTGTGTTGCTCAGGCTGAAGTGCAGCCCCATAATCATAGCTCACTGCAGGTGGTAACTCCTGGGCTTAGGTACTCCAGAGGCCTTCCTCAGCCTCTAGAGTACCTAAGATTACAGGTGTGAGCCACTGTGCCCAGCAATTGTTTTTTAATAAAATTTAAAGCTTTATTCAGACGTTCTCTATGTTGCCTTCAGCTTCTATAAGAATGTAATTTCTAGCCCTGGTTATTTTTGCTTCTTGACTGACTGGTCTGTTCTCTCCAGTCCAAGTTTACTCAGTTTATCTGAGAGTCAAAGGTAGGGGCTGAAGAAAAGAAGGCGTGTGTTTGTTTCCTTCAAAGGTAAACGTGCTGTTCTCAAGTTACGATCATTTCTACAAAACAACCTACGTTAAGGAATGAGTAAAATTTCAAGAAACTCCAAAAGAAGAAAAACTTTTATTTATTCTAACAGCCCTAGTTTGTTGGAAGACCTCTAAACAATTCATATATAGTTAAAATAATTTTCTAGATGTATGTACAATTTGTGAAGACACCTTCCTGAATTACTTATTTAAATCTAACTTTAGGATAATTTATATCTTGCCCCCAAATAGTGTGTTTTCCTCCTCAATGTATTAGGGGGAAAAATGGATAAAATTTATGACTCCTAAGATGATGAGTCATTAGCAAGTTAACATAAATTGATTACATTTTAAGTCAGATTTTTCTTTGTGATTATTCCATTGGTAGAAATTTTATATAGGATGGTGCCTGTGGCTCAAGGAGTAGGGCACTGGCCCCATATACTGAAGGTGGTGGGTTCAAACAGCCCCAGGCAAAAAAAAAAAAAGGGAATTCTGGGGGAGGGTGGGGGGCAGCGCCTGTGGCTCAAAGGAGTAGGGCACCAGCCCCATATACCGAAGGTGGTGGGTTCAAACCTGGCCCTGGCCAAAAAAAGAAAGAAATTTTATATATTTCCTTTATATTAAAAGAAATAGACATTTTCTCTTTCCACCCAGTATCAATATTGGGGAAGAAAAGAAATATCCTAAGCCACTGGGCAATTTTTTTTTAACATCTGAGGGAATAATACTAATTTATAAGTCTTATGATAGGATTTCTTCTTATCTGTTCTTCTTGCTATTGTCTGTCTTTTAACATCTGTTTTCTCATTAAAAACAGTTTTTACGGCTGAGTGCAGTGGCTCATGGCTATAATCCTAGCACTCTGGGAGGCTGAGGCAGGTGGATCGCTTGAGCTCACAAGCTCAAGACCAGCTGAACAAGAGCGATACTCATAAAATCTCTAAAAAGTAGTTGGGTGGATATTGTGGCGCGTGCCTGTAGTCCCAGCTATTCGGGAGGCTGAGGCAAGAAGATTGCTCAAGCCAAGTTTGAGATTGCTGTAAGCTATGATGCCATACCCAAGGTGACAAAGTGAGACTCTGTTTCAAAAAGAAACATTTCAGGAAAGAGATGAAGGGCCTAAAGTTTAAGTTCAAGAGACTTGAATTGGTTTGGCGCCCACACATAGTTCAGCGGTTACAGCGCCAGCCACATGCACTGAGGCTGGTGGGTTCAAGCACAGCCTGGGCCTGCTAAACAACAATGACAACTACAACAAAATGGCCAGGCATTGTGGTGGGTGCCTGTAGTCCCAGCTACTTGGGAGGCTAAGGCAAGAGAATCACTCAAGCCCAAGAGTTTGAGTTTGCTGTGAGCTGTGACACCATGGCCCTCTATGGAGGATAACATAGTGAGACTGTCTCAAAAAATAAATAAATAAAAGAGAAATACCTAGAGCTAATAATTACACCTGGGAAAACAGAATGTATACAAGTGATGGCTGTAACTAAAAACTCCCAAACTTTATTCAACAGAAATCAATACAGAAATCTCAGAGCTCAGTACTATAATTATTAAAAGGAAAGTGAAGATGGATTGGGGCTGAGAAGGATTCATCAACTGAACAGTGAAAGCTGGATAAAAATCTGGAAACAGTTGCTTATGGGTTAGTAACTAATGCTGCTTTTTTGCTCAAACCACTAAAGCTTTATTAACATATGTGACAATAATTGGACCTTGACTGGGAGACTAATGTGATGATTTACAGCACTTTCTTCTTGCTATCTTTTCAGGCTTATTGGAAGAACACAGGTTCTTAGTCTTATAGTGATTTTCGAGCAGGGGCTTTTAAACCAGATTGTCTATTTATTTAATTAAGTCCTGGTTTTACTACTTAACAGTTGCATAACTTTAAGCAAGGTGCTTGACCCGTCTTTGCCTCAGTTTCTTCATCTGTAAAATGTGGTATTGATATAATGGTTAATAATGGTATACTTAACTCACAGAGTTGTAAGGATTCAGTAAGTTAATACCCCCAAAGCACTGGGAACAAACAGTATCTCTCATACAGTACTAAGTAACAACTGCAAGGGTCAGAATTTTGGAACTTTGGCAAAAGGGACACTCAAAAAATGGTATCTGGGTATGGTGGCTTATGCCTATAATCCCAGTCACTTGGAAGGCCGAGGCAGGAGAGTTGTTTAAAGCTAGGAGTTTGAGACCAACCTGGGCAACATAGCAAGATCCCTGTCTCTAAAGAAACTTATAAAAAATTAGCCAGGTGCAATGGCATGTACCTGTAGTCCCAGCTAATCAGGAGGCTGAGGCAGGGGAATCACTGGAACCTAGAAGTTCGAGGTTCCAGTGAGCTATGATTACACCACTGCACTTCAGCCTGGGTGACAGGAGACTCTGTCTCTCAAAAAAAAAAAAAGAAAGAAAGAAAGAAAAGAAAGAATCAAAAATAATCAAAAAAATAGTTGCTTTTGATATCAAGCATTAGTCTTTTTTAGAGATTGGTAGGAGTGCATATCCTTTTTTTTTTTTTTTTTTCTTTAACCAAACTGCCCTGTCTTACAGAAACCTAAAAATGATATCTTTGAAAACTTAATCTTGCTACAACTAGTTCTTTGGAGTGTTACATTTTTTAATTTTCCTGGATCCTGACTTCCTTCGTCCTAGTTTGTACTGGTGCTTTTGATAGCATCCAGACATAAGGATGGCCCCACAACAGCAAAGGAGGACAACAGAGGTACAAAGGGCTGCTGGCACCAGCCAGGCCTTTAGTGTCACATACGCCCCATCAGGTGTCTCGGGTCCATTCACAGATGAGTTGTTTCTGCTGTTGTACCCCTTGGTTTTATTCAGTAATTGTTTGCTACTGTTGAGTTGGGATGGCCCAGGCTTATGAGAAAGTTTTGTGCCTGTGGGCATGAAGAAAGGAGAAACAGTCTTGTTATGCATTTTGTTGATGAAATCAGTGCTTGGTGACATCATATTTACCTTTGTTGTAATGGAGTCATTCAGGTCATTCGGGGACATGGATCTTGCCCAAAAATCTGTGGTTAACTCCTTGGAATAACTGGTATTTTTTGTATTTACAACCAAATCTTCATGTGTGGTTGATGAGGGAGCCTCTGTTGACGGTTTCACATGGTTTATCACAGTGGTTTGTTGTTGATCTAAATTCATAGCTTTTAGAATCCTTAGTCTGTCCCACATACCAGATGAAGAGCGAGTATTTAGGAATGCAGAAGGCGATTGTTCAAAAACCAACAAATCTGGATCTATACCTGAAAGATAAATAAGGCTTCATTTGCTTTATTTTTTAATCATGAAGAGAAAAATCTTAAAGCACCGTTTGGAGAGTATTTAATTTTGCCATTATGAGTTATTGAACTGAGCTGAATTCAAGTTCTACCACTGCAAACTCCTGCAAGGCTTAGAAACATACTGACTACATTTGAATTTATCTTAACTTTCTAGGACACTTTCCATTATGGACAAATTTGGTTCGACCCAAGGAGAAAGGTTTGTCTCTGTCAGGGCTCTTGCACAACAATAGGAAGTGTTAGTGGGAGAGCTGCAGAAACATCTGACGTACAACATCACATTTTTAAATAAAGCTAAACAAAATAGGACTTGAGAAGGGTGCCCGTATTCAAAATCATGAACAAACATACTCTGGTTTCTCTTCAGATTGTATACATCTTTCGCCTTTTACAAAATCATGAGCAAAACCTTAAATCTGATTCCCTTCCAGTCCCTGAGGCCCTGGTTTGTTTTTAGCATTTTCTTTTTTCTTATATAAGCCCTTTCCCTTTGACATCTTTGTCTTTAAAGAGGAGGAAAAGAACCTCCCAGCGACTTTCTGGGGTCCCTGCTGGCGGCCCTCTCTCTCCCTGGGAACATGCTTCTGAGGGAGTCGCCTCCTTGTTTCCCCACCACTTGTATCTCATTGCTTTGGCTCTTTCTGGTCCTCGGTACCTCTGGCCATCCTCTCCTTGAGATTCTTCTATGACTCCCTGGACCCAGACCCCCCCCCCACCCCTGGCATTTTACCCCAGACTGCCTGCCTCTCATTTTGTCTTTCTTTTGTTGGTTCTCTCCTTGCTCCTAACTGGTCATGTGGTTTCCACAATCTTCAATCCTACAATTCAGCTGTATTTTCTCTTCACTGCCCCCTCCCCTCCAACACACACACACAGAGATTGTCCTCATCTGTCACCATGGCACTGTCTGGCACTGAAATCCATATTACCATTCTTTTTCCTCTTTCTTGGACTCTGATCTTGTTTCTCTGGTGTTCTACTAGATTTCCACCTGGACATCTCACATCATGTCCAACTGAATATGCCCAAGGCCAAAGTCATTCTGCCTGGTTCCTGTCTCCTTGACTGGCATGGCTATTCTTCCATCGCTGTGCTGGAGTCTGGACTCTTTGCCTCAGAGGCTGATAGAGAAATTTGTCTCCTCTGAATTTTGATGGTACAGTCTTTTATTTATTTGTTTATGACAGAGTCTCACTATGGCTCCCTCGGTAGAGTGCTGTGGCATCACAGCTCAGCAACCTCAAATCACTTAACCTTTTGGGCTTAAGTAATTCTCTTGCCTCAGCCTCCCCAGTAGCTGGGACTGCAGGCTGCAGTTGTCAGTGCTGTTTTTGGTTGCAGTTGTCAATGCTGTTCAGCAGGCTGGAGCCGGGCTCAAACCTGCCAGCCTCAGTGTATGTGGCTGGTGTACCACTCACTGAGCTACGGGCACCAAGCAGAAGTCTATTCTTTAATTGTGACTAATTTGCACCGTGATATTACAAGTATGGGTAAAGAACATTTAAATGTGTATTTTTCTAAAACACATTGGTTATCTCAGGACCAAATTTCCCTTTTCCTGACACCCCTCTTTGCAGAATAATTGTACGCAATGTCCATGGCCCTCAAAACTGCCAGTTAGCACCCTCAGCACCACAGCAGAAAGGCCGACTATGGCTCTTGTATGGGGGTTCTTGAGACACATGAAACACAGTGGGAGAGCCCTTGTTTAGTCACCCGTGACTTGTCACTGGGATGAATTCATTGCTGAACATGCCAAACGAAAGGGAATTGTCTTTCAGTTTTCTGCCCTAGTTGTCCAAAACTTTTCCAGAGTTCACTGGAAAATAATATTTAGAGGCTTATACATGGCTATCTGTCTCTACCACAGTCTAACTCACACTCTTCAAGTCCTCAGACAGATGATCGTTACCGTCTGTTATGTTGTACAGAATGGCGCTGGTCCCAGGTTCTAAGATGCAGCTCTCCAGCGTTGGGCAGTGGATGTGGAGGCAGTTGACGTTGTCATGAATAGGGTCATGGTAGAAGACAGCCAGGTTACAGGAGACTGAAAGAGAAGCAGGCCAAGTATATCTTCAGGTGCTTCTCATGGATACACTCAGCAACTTACAGGTCTACATTCAGACATTTTACAAAATGTGAACTATTGGAATTGCTGTGGACATGGAAAATGCTTTTCTAAAAGAAAGTATCTACTGAGTTCCTCTAAGTAATCTTTCATACATTCCATTCTTCATGGGAGACCTGGAATTGTTATTTCTAGTGCCCACATTTTATGGTCATGAAAATCTCAACTGGCTACCCAAACCTCTGGGGATTTATATATTGGGTCTCTTGGTGCAGTGCCCTCTCAGAACGCTAAGGGACTAGGGATGGCCAGAGAAAGAAATAGGATGATAAAGGGCAAACGTAATTGTGGGAGAGGCCAAGGTGGTGGGAGGGCAGCAGGCCCAGTGAGCATCCGCTGCCGCCCCCGACCCCAGGTGTGCACGTGCCGCATGTGCGAAACCTCATCCAAGGAAAAGTCTAATCAGCATCCCCCAAAGAGACAGGGAGTGGATAGCAAGGACAGGTAGAATTAGCAGGTAGAATTCTAGGGGGCAAGGGGACACAATTGTATTCTGTTGTCTCCTTCTTCTAAGCAGGATTGCTATTTAAAGCATGTTCCCTTATTTGTAGAAAACCTGAAGTCAGCTTTGTCCAATGCAGATCTTCAGTCTGTCCTCCCTAAAGTGCAACATAAACTTTACTCCTGCTTCAGTGCGGTAGGAGCCATGTGATGTGAAATAGCCATTGGCCAAAAGGTATCCACTTCTTTTACAGAGGGATAACACCTGAGTACCAGACCTCAGCATGCCTGAAGCTCTGTGAAATCGCTGCTGCTGTGTAAGGGAGTTACATCTCTACCGTTACTTCTAGGACATCCTCGTGTTTCCGCAAAAGTCAGTTAGGAATACATTGCTAATACATTAGAGATTACAAATCCATTCCCTGAGGACTATGCTTTACTCCCTGTAAAGTTTAAGGAAAAAGAATTTAAAAATTTTTCAAATTTAAGATATTTAAATTTGTGATAAAGAAGTAGTTGATTCTGTAGAGAACAGTTTCTATATACCTTCTATAAATTATGGAAGGTACTTTATAATCAGAGCTGCTCCACCAGCTCTGAGCAGAACTGTGGTCTTTTAATGTTATGACTTCCACCTAAAAACTGGAATGTGCCTTCCTGCCCTTTCTTGTTCTGAAGGAAGAAAGCCACAACTGGGAAGTTATAGAGGCTCTAAAATCATGGGATTGTTCAGGATAATTACACAGAAGTGCCCCCGTCAAGAGGCACACCTTGGTGTGGACAGTCAGGTAAATTAGTGCCACGGGAAAACTCAGAAACATTACTGTCCCTCCCCCAGTTCCCCTCAGTGAAGGCTTCCCCTTAGAAGCATCTGGAAGTTGGAAATCAGGACGGGCTATCTTTTCAAAAAGGTTCCCCTTCGTTAAGTTGTTCTCTTCGTGCCTGATTAACTTGTGAGGACTTGGCCTGTGACAGCTTCCCACACTGTGCTCTCTTGACTATCTGTTTATACTCTCTAAGGAGCTCCAATTTTCATCTCACATGTATAACTGGATAAGAGGCATGGGCCCCTAATAACTTTGTATCAAACCATAGAAACAATGTGTGCAACAGCCAAGGGAATTATTTGAAAGTTTCTTTTAAAGTAGCTTTAAAATCATGGAAAAATGAAAAAGAATTGAAAGAAGTCTTCGGGCATTCTGTGACTTATAATTCTATGACAAGTGAAAGACCTTGATCATATTGCCTGGTTGATGCCTACACCCAGATTCTATATGACAGACAAAACATCTATTAAAGAGATTTTATAACATGATTCTTTTCTTTTGATGTTTGACATATAGCTCCCTATTTCTTTGGAAACATGAATCATGTTCTAAACTCCTGTACTATGCATTCCACAACCCAATCCACATTTGGTTAATGCAAGCACACACATTTCAAACATTTGATATGATACTAATATCACCAAAAGTTACTCTGAAAAGGAAATTATTATGAACATTTTTGAAATGGTATGTTACATTTCGGGCTGTAAAAATATTGTTAGTTAACCTTGGAGGAAATATTTTCATTTAGTGCTTTGGTGAAGAAAAGAAGATTCTGTTTCCTGTGGGTTCTGTATTCTACAGCATTCTGAGTCATCACCAGATTTGTAAACAGAGCCTGCTTGGGTCCAGACTGTAAAGTCAGTTTCAGTAGCCCTTTTTTCTCTTTCTCTTTCTCTCCCTCCCACCCTCCCTCTCTCCCTTTATCCCCTCCTTCTCTCCCTCCCCCTTCCTCATCCCTCAGTTCAGGGGACCCTTTTTACTCCTTTTCAACTATTCACTGGCCTCTGTCTAGGACTCCTCACTTAGGTTTTCAATCTTTGAAGTTTCCCCTTATTTTTGCTCACACCTGTCATTAACACTTACCATCCTTCCTGAGACAGCAGCTCCGACTGCACTTCTGGCCACTGCTTTCAGAATAATATTTCAAGAACTGGGCTCCCAGCTTCTGAGACTCCTCCAGATCAATTAGGAGACCAGGGAAGCGCCGGATCCAGCAGTCTCTATAAAAAATGGTGGGTGAGCAGAGAGAGTCTGATGTCCACCCCATGCTTAGGAGTAACATCACGTCTGCTGCCACCACTGCTATGTGCATTTCTCTCTTCCAGGTAGAAGCTCAACATGAGGGTTTAGGATAGTTTCTAGAACTTCTGGGTTGTTGCTAAAAGAGAGGTTCCTTGGGGCTTTTGGGGGGGGGGGGATACCATCTAGAAAAATGAGGCCATTATTTGCACATCGATTTTTCTTTTCTTTCTTCTCAATTGAGCCCCAGGTGAACATTTGACTTCTTGCTGTTCTTTCTGAACACTTTCCCGATGGATGATTTCAATGCTTTGTCCCTTAGTCTCTTGAAGACGTGGATTCTGTCTTCTGCTTTTCTTCTTTCTCTGAAAGTGAATAGTCACAGACACCTTTTGCTAAGTAAATATAAAGAGAAGTGGAAATCCTAGTCCAGAGTCTTTCTGAGGAAAACAATAGTTTAGCCACTGGACGTCAGATAACGGAAGATCCATTTCACCAGAAACAAGACCTCTTTTTGTGAGGGTGATTTTCTGTGTGGTTTTTAGAGACTACAGATTTTTTTTTTTTTAATCATTTTTTTATTTCTTTGAATTTAACTTTAGGTTCTAAGAAAATCAGTTTGTACCCTGGCTTAGGTTTTTTTTTTCTTAAAAACAAACAAGCAAAAAACCCTTGAGAGTAAATAAAAACTGAAAGTCAAATAAAATTTAAATTTTTAATTTTGTAGTGATTGAGAAAACAAGGAATATAGATCCCAGTCACTTCTTGTGGCCAGTCCAGTCACAACCTTTCTTCTTAGAAGAAAGCTAAAGATTCCACTAAAAGAAATATAGATGGAATGCTAATAATATAGATGGAATGGGACGCCCATGAATGTATGTACCGGTCAACCAAGTGTAATTTACAGTGGAAATTGTGAATAGGCTCAAGCTGGGGAATGGTCTAATCTGTTCTCTGATGTTCACATTTGCAAAGCTCTAAAGGAGACTTCTTTATGAAGCACATTAAGGCACAGTATCTCTGATGGAAAAAGAAATAGTTGCTAAGAAATATGCATTAGGGAAGTGGTTTTAAATTTCTAAATATTAATGAAACCACTTCAAATGCAATGCCAAAACATTTGAAAGGCAGTGAAAAATGGCTTCTTTCTTTTGTGAAGGTTGTGGATTCCATATCCCGTGATGTCCAAGGTAACAAGTTAGTTCAGAGCATACAACTGTTACTTTACTGTGTCTATTTTTGTATGAAGCATTAGTGATAATCAGCTTTTGACATGAAGTACTGTTCCTTTAAAAAAAAAAAGAGGAAACTTTTTCTAACCTGTGCTCTGTGTTTCTTTTATACCTTTTGGTACAATGACTCATTCACTTACGTAACACAAAAATGTGAACATTCTTTGAATTTTCATCTTTTCACCTGTTTCCTAATAACAGGCAGCCTAACTATCATGTATCTTTTGATTTTAGAAACATGTAATATTAATAATTGATAATAAAGAGGAAAATACTTAAGATTGAATAACTTTAAAATAGAAACATTTCACTTTCTTCTGAGCAAAAGTTATATCATGCACTAACTCCTAACCTTGCATAAGCCACATAAAATAAGCGAAGAAAGATGAACACTTCATTCTAATGAACTTCTTATAGAAAGTAAGTTTTAGTTGCTTACCTGTAAAGACTCAGACTATTCCATCTGTTCTGAAAGGAGAGGGAAGAGAGATTTTCTAATGGCAAAGCATGGGTCAGTTGACAAAAAAGTACTTCCTGTTTTTTTTTCTGAAATTCTATAGCTATTTCTATTAGAAAATGCCCTATAGACATAAACTGAAAAGTCTATTTTCTAATCTGATGACCTCCCAGTCTTTGAGTCAAATCAAATGAAGTTTCTTTTGTGTGAACTTCTTGAAGTTCTCGTGTTCCCTGGAGGGATAATGGAATAATCCACTACTCTTTAACCCTTTTGCAGTCAAATAATATTCAAATGGAGAACAAAGCTGCATTTTTTTCTTTTGTTTTAGACAGAGTCTCACTTTGTTGCCCTGGGTAGAGTGCCATAGGATCACAGCTCACAGCAACCTCAAACTCTTGGGCTCAAGTGATTCTCTTGCCTCAGCCTCCCAAGTAGCTGGGACTACAGGCTCCTGCCACAATGCCTGGCTAGAGACTAAGTCTCGCTCTGGCTCTGGCTGATCTCTAACCCCTGAGCTCAGACAATCCACTTGCCTTGGCCTCCCAGAGTGCTAGGATTGCAGATGTGAGTCACGCGCCTGTCTCAAAGATGCATTTTAAAGAACCTACAAGTTCTGATGTAAAAGCACGCTTTAATATTTTAAAAACACATTTTTGTGCTGATTGCATAAATATTAAGTCTGGAAGTGAGTAACTTCTCAGGGCTAAGTATTTTGGAAAGGAATGGCATAAAGTGGAATGAAGGGCATAGAGAGGAACCTATGACAGTCATACTTGTTCTTGTGAGATGAAATTGCAGAAATCAGGAAGCACCTGCAACTTTGAGTCAAAAGTTGGTATACAGCCTTTGCTACAAATCTCATCAAATACCGAGAACCATTATCCTTTGCAATGTAATGATATATTTGTTTCCAATAGGCTCCAATAGGTTTTGAGAGGGGTTCAAAAAGATGATTCATACCTTAAAAATCATTTATGTCCTCTGACAACCTGGTTCTGTATTTCCTGAGGTGGGGGTGGGGGCGGGGGCAGGATCGTTATTTTTACAAGTGTCCCAAGTGATTTCTTAAGAGTTTTGGAAATCACTGATACAGATGACTAAAATAAATGGAAATCTTGCCTACGGGAGTGTACTCAACTTGAATTAAGTAGAGCCATTTTAAAACCTTGTACTACTTTTGTCTCATGTAAATCACTTCATAAACTTTAATGAAAGGAAGGCATTTCAGTTTTGCTTGTTAAAAACAAAAAGAAATATAGTTGTTTTAGGAATACTGGAAAAAAAACCAGATAATTTTAAGCAGTGAAGTAATATCATAGATTTACTAAATTCAAAAGGCATTTGGAAAATAGTCAATTTTTTACTTATTTTAAAATTGCAAATTACATTATTTACTTAACAGTTCCATTTCATTGGTTGATAGAATTAATGGATATTACGTTTAAAAATGGGCTTGAAAATCTTAAGTGTCATTAGTTTTTAATTTAAGATCTTTTTTGCTCTTATTAAATTGGTATATAGAAAAGTACAAAAAGAAATAAAATTATTAAACCTCTTATAATTGTAACATCTTAGTCAACGTTTTTCTGGATATTGCTATTAAAAAATATATAAGCCATCAGAAGACAGAATCATAACAAGTTTAACTTAAAGATCTTAATTGGCTTTTATTTGTCATTCCAGAATTGGGCAACATTTCATTTTATAAAATCCAATAAGACCAGGAGGAGAGGTGGGATTTATGTATGGAAAAGGGTTGAAGAAAGAAGAAACAGACAATAAAAAACAGATTGGTTATTTCAAAGTTGTTTTTTTTTTTTTTTTTTTGGGGGGGGGGTAAAAGTTAAAGTGGAGGGCACTTCCTTATCATGCTGGCTGAAATGGTCTGTCTGGGGATCTGGGTATTATCTCTATTCTGATTAGAACTTAGTTTTGGCCAGTGATCTACATTAAAAGTTATAATGGCTCTGTGATAGTTCATTCTACCATACTGAAATGTACTCTGCGAGTCAGTTTCCTCAGTTGTTAATTTTTTTTGAGATAGGCTCTCATACTGTTGCCCAGTCTGGTCTCGAACTCCTGACCTCAAATGATCCTCCAGCTTCCCAAAGTGCTAGGATTGTAGATGTGAGCCGCCAAAACAAATCATACTGTAAGATATAAAAATAGTGTAATCCTTCCAAAGGACTTAGAACAATGCCTGACACACAATAAACTCAATAAATACAGTATACGTTATATTGTTTTCCAGTTTTTCATTATGAAAAGCAATACTGTAATAAGCATACTAGGAATTTTTTCTTCTTGCTAGGTCAAAAGGTATATTTTCCAAAAAAATCTTTAAAAAATTGCCTGACTCTGTCTGACTCTACTCTTTTGTCTCAAATAAAACATGCTGGCCAGGTGCAGTGGCTCTTGTCTTTAATCCCAACAACCTGGGAGGCTGAGGCAAGAGGATTGCTGGAGCTCAGGAGTTCCAGACCAGACCTGAGCAAGAGTGAGACCTCATCTCTACTAAAAATAGAAAAATTAGGCAGACGTTGAGGCTACTTGGGAGGCTGAGGCAGGAGGATCCCTTGACCCTCCGGGGAGTTTGAGATTGCTGCAGCAAAGCTGATGCCATGGCACTCTAGTCTAGGGAACAAAAAAGAAAAGAAAAGAAAACAACCCCTTCCCCAACCATATGGTGATAAAAAATACTTGATCATAGTACCATAAAGGCCAATCTTTATTATTCGATAATCAGTCAGTGACAGATCTTAAAATTATATCTCCAGTTAAATAAAACAATATTTTCTTTCTTTCTTTCTTTTTTTGAGAAAGAGTCTCATTCTGTTGCCCTGGGTGGAGTGCAGTGGAGTCCTACCTTATAGCAACCTCAAACTCTTGGGCTAAGGCAATCCCCTTGCCTCACCCTGCCCAGTAGCTGGGACTACAGGTGCCACAACAATGCCTGCCCGCCTAGTTTCTATTTTTAATGGATGGATATTACTTTTTGCTCAGGCTAGTCTCAAACTCTTGAGCTCAGGTGATCCACCCACCTTGGCTTCCCAGAGTACTAGGATTATAGGTGTGAGCCACCATGCCTGGCCCATAAAACAGTATTTTCATGAAGTCTGGAAATAACATTGTAGGTATTTTTAAATAAAAGTTTATATTGCTTTGATATTGTATTTTGAGTTTAACAGAAAATTTACTGTGTGATTTACTAAAATCCTCTCAATCCTAAATGACAGTATTGTTGTGTCCAGAGCCAAAAGGCTTGCAAGATCTATGCCCAGTATTGTCATACTAACACCCCAGATTCCCTGTCCAACCTGATCTTGGGCTGATAATGTTACTGAGGTTGAATTGCCTTTCTAATGCACATCATTCTTTGAGCATGATTTTTCGGCCTGTTTTAAAAAGGCAAGAAAATACCAGTCTGAGGCATATCTATGACAGTCAGGAAACAAAAGCATCCATTGGTAAAAGATTCTAGAGACAGAGAAGAGACTAACAGCCTGTTCTTTATGGCTGACCTACTGAGTCTGGCATTTGTCGTTGATTGAGGCACAAATAAATCTCAAGTCCAAGCCTTTTGGATACTGGGGGCACCTCTCAGCAGAAGTTCCCCAGCTTAATACCTAATACTGGATGTTATGCTTTACCTTCCCAAAGAGGCTGATGAATCCATGGTGGCTGCCTCTTACCCCCAAAGCTTCTCATGTCTCACTGCACTATCATTGAGAAGAGGTCTGAGAGAGGTTGGTGTGAAAATGGAATTTTTTCAGTAATGATTTAAAGGCCAGGTGGAACACGGTGAAGAGCTGGTCATTTTTCACAGAATTCAAGAAAAATAATTTAGTAAGACAAGTCATAGATCCATTTTTGTTTCTTTCATTTTTTTTTTTTTTTTCAAGGAGGCCAGAATCTACTAGAATGTTTCTAAGTCTTTTAAATTTGAGTTCCTTATCCCTGGTGTATTAGAAGGAAAATAATGGATGGCAGCCCCTTACTGTGCAGCTGCTAAAATACATAAGTAAGAAGCACCACGAGGACCTGTGCAGCTTGGGGAGGCTGAGGTGGGAGAATTGCTTGAGCTCAGAAGCTCTGGACCAGCCTGGACAACACAGCAAGACCCTGTCTCTACCAAAGTTATAATAAAAAAATTAGCTGGGCGTCATGGCACATGCCTGTAGTCCTGGCTACTCTGGAAGCTCAAATGGGGATGAGCACAGGACTTCAAGGCTGTAGTGAGCTCTGATCCCACCACTGAACTCTCACCTGGGTGATAAGAAGACTCTATCTCAGACCAAAAAAAAAAAAAAAAAAAAAAAAAAAAAAAGCACAACACCCCGTGGGTTGTTGAAAGGGTTTATGATTTTTATCTATATGATTTTATTTTATTCTT
>CAUYPK010046800.1:0-29065 GCA_963574355.1 Loris lydekkerianus
TTTGCTATCCAGATCCTGAATTCAATTTCTGACATCTCAGCTATTTGTTTGTGCATGGGGTCTTGTGTTGTTTCTGCCCCATTGATCCTTTGGGGAGTTGATCTACTCTGATTATTCATATTGCCAGAGTTTTTCTGTTGATTTTGCCTCATGATTGTTTTTCACCATTGCCTCTGGCTGTCCTCAGAGTTGGAGAGCTGTCTCTCCAAGATTAGACCCCAGTGGGATCAGTCTATTGTTGCTGGATCTTTGTAGGGAGTGACCCTGTGTAGTTCCTCTCAGGCTGCTCTAACTAGGGAGTTCTGGTTGTGGAAGCAGCTTCAGTGTGTGACACACTCAGATCCAGCAACAGGGCTGGGGGTGGTGGGCATGATGCTGGGAGTGCCTGGTGCCCAGTGACTTTGGCACAGAGAGCCCAAGGCTCCAGCAGTCTCTGACCAGGAGAAGGGCTCTGCGCAGAGGCAGGGTGGGCTCCAGAGGGCATGCAGCTTACCAGAATCCCTGGCGAGATGAAGGGGTAGTGTGGAGGCTGGGAGGACACAAGAGGGAGGACGTAGGGTTGTGTGGCTCCCACAATTCCTAGTCTGGGAATGCAGAGGCCCGGTGGGTGCAGGTCACCAGTTGGGGGTCGCTGCACAGCTCTTATGAAGGTCTGGGCAGTGCTACGTCCAGGAGTTTGAGGTTGCTATGAGCTGTGACAGCACGGCACTCTACCCAGGGCAACAGCCCAAGGCTCCAGTGTGCCAAAACCATCTCACTCTTCCCCTAAGGATTAAGGCTGTAAGGCAGCTCACTCCCCACCTTTAGGCTGCTCAGTCACTAGGTTACTTTCTCCCACCTGATCCTTGCTCTGGAACCCTGAGGGCGGAGCATGCCGGGACAGTTCTTTCACAATGGCTTCCTGTGCCCAGCTCAGTGGCTCAGTCTTGGGCCCCAGACAATGCCCAAATTCTCCACACTCCTGCTCAAGCTCTCCCCAAAGCAGTTCAACTGAGTGCCAAGTCAAAGAACACCAAAACAGTTCACAGGTAAGGCCTTTTTGGTTTGCAGTCTCACTGCTGTTTGTACTTACGGTTGCTGGTGTGATTAGGCCTTCGAACACACGCAACCACTTGCCAGTTCTCCACTGTTTTTGTCCTCCTCTTGGGGTCCTGAAGTTCCTTGCTGGCTCCCTATATCCTCAAAGTGATGATTATAGGCAGATCCCACCGGCCAGAGATGCCTGGAGTCCTGTCTCCCCAGACTCACTGTGCCCAGTTGCAGGGAAGCTGTTACTCGGCCGCCATCTTTTGCTTTTTTTATTTTTAATTTTTATGTATACATAATAGTGTATATCTTTATAGGATAGGTGTGGTGTTTTGATACAGGCATATAGTGTAAATTATTCAAAACAGGGTAATTGGGTATCCATCACCTCAGGCATTTAACGTGTTTTTTGTGTGAGGAACATTCCAATCTCAGTCTTTTAGTTATTCTAAAGTATACCCTGTTGATGATAGTCACTTTATTGTGCTATCAAATGTTCACTCTAACTACATTTTTGTGCCCATTAAACATCCCCACATTATCCCTCCTCCCCACTACCCTTCCCAGCCTTTTGGAACCATCATTCTAATCTCTGTCTTCATGAGATTGATTATTTTTAATCTTCAGTTATGGCATATGTGTAAGAACATGTAATATTTGTCTTTCGGTACTTGGTGTATTTCATTTAACAAAATGCTCTCCAGTTCATCCATGTTGTTGCAAATGGCAGGATTTCATTCTTTTTTAAGATTCCAAAAGATTCTTTTGTAATATTCCATTGTGCAAATGTACCACCATTCCGTTAACCATTCATCCACTGATGAACACTTAGGTTGATTCACATTCTCAGCCATTGTGAATAATGCTGCTGTAAACAAGGGTGTGCAGACCCCTCCTGAGGAGCTGAGTTCTCGTCCTGGGGATGTACACCCAGAAGTGGGATCTCTGGTCATTCAGTAGTTGTGTTTTTAGTTTTTGAGGAGCCTTCATACTGTGCTCCTCAGTAGTCGTGCTAACTTATACCCCCACCAACACTGTATAGGGTTCCCCTTTCTTCATGTCCTCACCAACATTTGTTATTGACTGTCTTTTTGATAAAAGCCACTTTACCTGGGGTGACATGAGTCTCACTATAGTCTGGATTTGCATTTCTCTGATGACAGAGATGTTGAGCTTTTTCATCTACCTGTTGGCCATTTGTGTGTGTGCTTAATTGTGCTCCTCATCCTTTCTACCTGCTGTGGACTGAATGTCTGTATCCCTCCGAAATTCGTATGTTGAAACCTTATTTCCAGTGTGCCGGTATTTAGGAGGTGATTAGGTGATGAGGGTGGAGCCCTCAGGATGAGATTTGTGCCCTTCTAGGAAGGGAAGGAGAATTTTTTCTCTCTCTCTTTCTGTCTCTCTCTGCCATGTGAGGGCACAATAAGAAAATAGCCCAGAAAGAGTTCCACTGCCCTGGACCCCAGATCCATCAGTGCCTTGATATCTTGGGGTCCAAGTCTCTGGAACTCTGAGAAATAATGTCTACTCTTCAGCCAGTCCATGGTATTCTGTTATCACAGCCTGGCCTGACTACAACACTCCCACACGGAAATGTTTTCTCAGGGTCCTTAATGTGTCCATCTCTTGGCACCTGTCCTCTTCTTAACTCTCACCTCTCTGATGTCCTTTTTGGTAGTCAGTTTATATAAAATTGAAGTCTTGAAAGAACATGTTTAGTATTATTAAGATACTAGCAGGAGTTTTGGGTACATTTTGGCAATACTGAAATTAAATATTTTTCCAACCAGGAGAATGTTTTTCAAAAATCAAAGTGAAAATACTAAGATTTCCCCAAATATAGGAGAAAATAACACATTACATTGGTCTAAAGTCTAACATTTGAGAAATCATTCATTATTTTGTCTCAACTTTGAAATATTAAATCCCACCCATATTGCAAATCACTGTCTTGAGCCTATAATATTCTGGAGAGGACTAAGGAATATTTTTATTCCAAGAAGAACTCTCATTTTCAAAGCACCAGCAGTGAGTCCATCCCCACCTCTGCTCTTGCAGCCTTCGCTTAATGACTGAAAAGTTTCTGCTGAGTTTGGAGGCAAAACTGGAGAGAAGGTAATAATTGGTACAAAGTAGGGCAATAGGTCTGAAAAAACATACCCTGAATTTCTAGAGAAGAAATCTGGAATGATGTCCTGTTTCCATTTTCTTCTTTATTTCCTGCAGTAAGTGGAGCCCCGATTAATAGCAAGTGGTTGGAAAATGATAGAAAGGGCTTCCTGGAAAGTGTCCGTCTTTTAAGTGAGAATGTAGACTCAGAATTGAAAATAACTTAGAAAAAATTGTTCTTGGTTTTAAAAGGTTCTCTCTAAGGATATTGGGAACTATCATGAAACAAAACCTTGTCTTAAAACTAGCTGAGAATTATATTTTGTGTATCTCATGATTGTGTTAAGACTAAGGGCAGAGAAGGAGCTGCCAGTATTGTTAATTAAGAAAATCTTGGACATGGTCACATCATCCTAAAATGGTGTGATCAATCTGTGAAACATTAAATTGACTGCTTTTCCTGCTTTTCCGACTAGGAATAGTGCATGTTCGGAATTGTTAATTCGCTCTCAGATTTGTAATATTTTATTTCTAAATTGAGCCAAAGGTGGCAAAAATTCATGGAATTAATTTGTAATATGCTCTTCATCTACTTCATATACAATCTTGATGTTGTGTGTCTGTGTGTGATTTTACATGTAGAATCTTTAAAAAATATATTCAAATTATCTGATCATAACCTTTGATGTTTGGGTTGGTCATTATCTTTAAATTTAAATTTAAGCTACTTATCATTTTTGCTTTTAAATCATTCACGTAAGTTCTTCAGATGAATTTGTTAATTTTCTTTTACTGTGAGCTCATTTGAATGGCTCACTTGTCCCAGAACTGGCTATCTCTAGCTATATTCAGCAGTTTGGTGGCTATGCGTGTGTAGGATTAAAGGGACAAAGGCCTATTATCAGCCATCCTGCCACATTCCACGTATCTGCCTGTGCTGTTGTCTTATCTTTCAGCCAAACCTTATTAGATTCCCTTTTTTTTCCCAAGTCTTTTTTCTCCTAAACACTAGTGATGCTTGATTGGTACAGCAAATACATTCAATAAATATATTGAGTTGCCCATCCTGTGTATCCATAGAAGGGGGATATTTTCCTGAGAATGAGTTTTCTGTACCAAAGAAATAGCTCTGAGACTAGCTTTTGGAGAAGCAAAAGAGGGATTAAAACATGGACATCTAACATTGAAGGAGAAATGCAATAATAAGAATGAAGAAATTATACCATTTAGAGAAATGTGACAAAATCATGGAGAGTGAACAGCATGTTACAACGGCGATAGTACAGACAAGGGAGCTTGGAGAAGGATGAAACCAAGTTGAGCTGCTCCTGGAAAATTCTTGGCAACAATGTCTCATATATTAACATTGAAAAATATTCCTAAACATGTGGATTACTGAAGTATTATTACTGAAGTATTGGATTCTAAAATTTTAGTGTAATGTCTTGATTTTTTTTTTTTTTGATAACTATTCCATTAACTGACTTTTCTTTTACTGAAAGGACTTAAATAAAAACTTACTACACTTAACTACAACTGTGTTTTCCTCAGTACATCATCAGCCTGTGTCTTCCTCATCACCAGCCTGTTTTCCTCCGCACAGTACATGGTACCTGTACTACATTATTGAATAAAGAGATGAACGTGGAGATAGGTGTATGGATCGGTCAATGTCTACCTGGTTGGATGGATTTTGGTGTCCCAGCAAGATAATGCACTTCTGAAATATGCTATTTGTGTGTGAGCATATGTACTTCAGGGGTGGACTGTTGTAAGTGGACAAAAGAAAGAAAAGTTTCTGCGTCTGGTTTAAGCAAATCCCTGTCTCCTTTGTCATGCTGCAGCATCACGGTGACGTGTAGTGCCATTTCTTAAAGGGTTGCCTTCTGGACATGATTGGGACTCCTGTGAAAGCATCATTCTTGGGAACTACATATCGTTATGAGCACCAAGAATGTAACTGCCCTGCTTCTAGGGAGCCGCCTCTGCCATGTATCTTTGTTTATCTGACAGGGATATGCCTCATCTGATTTATTCCATGTGAAAAAATCATTCCTGGCAACATTCAAATGCCCTCCCTGATGGAGGCAGGTTCCCAGATGTTGGTGTGGTAAGAAAGGACCCCCCAGTCCCTGCTGCCCCCTGTGGAGCTTTCAGGAACTGAACTCTACCTGCTCAGTGACACAGTGGTTTATGGCGTTACACACCTGTCACACTTGCCAGTCCTCTCAGCTTTGCCAGTGCTAACGACGGCTGTTCTCATGCGGGTCTCACCCTGTTCTTCTCTCCTCTGTATTTCTCCACCATCCTCTGATCTTACAGGCTCTCCCCTCAGCTCAATCTCAGAATGGCTAAAAACTGCACTTTTTAAAAATAGGCAATGTAAACATCATCAAAGTTCCCTTGATTTTCTCAGCTAGCTGGGAGTCTCTTTCCTACAGCACTATGTGATTCTAACAATCGATAATTATCACTTGCAGCTTTGCAGATTTCTGAAACTCTGATTTTAGCTTCCCTCCCTGCTCTGGAAGGCTTGCATCAACATTTCAGTCATGCAAGGTAGTGGAGGAAGTGTCTCCATGTAGCCTTGTGTTTACTGAATGTGTCAGGTGCCTGTTACCTGTGCTCCCTGCATGTTTTGGCCTCTCCCCTGGTGCTTCTCCCACTGCAGTGATGTGGGTGTTTTCTCGGCTCCCCTGTTAATAACTTGCCATTATCCTTTCTGCCTCAGGGGTGTGAAAGACCCCGTGTGTACACCCTGTTAGGAATCCTCCCCTGACTAACGCTCGTCCATCCTGCACGCCTCATCTAAAGTTCACTTCTTCACCCCAACCAGGGCAGAATCCTCCCTCCCTGCCTGCCACAGTTAAATTACACCTCCTGTTCTTCTCTTTCTTATTACTCTACTCCTGGCTTTCATAGTATTCTCCACAAATGCTGTCTACATATGTATGCATCTGTGTGCTACCCACGTACATCTATGAACCCATTTGACCACTCCATGCAGGGAATAATATTTTCAAAACTATGTCCTATACCCAAAAATCAATGTAAAAGAAATTCTTCATCTTCATTTACTGAAGACCATTGAAAGGGACACAAAATATAATTCCAGTGCTTCTCACAACCTTTTCCCCCTATTGCCTTATTTTTCTATAAAGCAGGCTCATCCCTTCTCACGGACCAGACAACTCAAACCTCCCCACGCTGTGGACCCTCTCAGAAGATTTCCCCGCCTTCCTACATCCTTCCTGGGTACTTTGTGCCTATTCTGCTTTGTTTTTCATTTCTTCTGATTCTGCAACACAAAAATCTGCTGCTGTGGGTCTGGCACTTTGGGGAAAGGATGACTAGAAGTTGGTACAAGGACGGGGTCCGTGGAGAAAGGGAAGGCGGCCAGCTCCCAGGCCAGGTCACTCCCCTCAGGCTTAGCATCCCTCTAGACAAGCAGAGGGCCAGGGCTCGTTCACAGGCACATACACTGCCAAGGTGCTTGGCCCAAGGCAGGTGCCCCACTGAGGTTATCAGTGCAGTGAAGGAAGGAAGGAACAATTTTAAAGAAGTCATTAAGCAGATGAGCAAATGTAATACCAAAGTGGAGACACCAGAGGGAGATCAGAGAAGGACTCTAACAAAATGAGCAGGAGAGAAGCCAACATTCAGCTGCCTTGCTGAGGTGAGCGTGCCATTTCCAGCTCCTTCCCTGCATTATGTGTGGGTATACGTGTGTGTGTGTGTGTGTGTGTGTGTGTGTGTGTGTGTATGTGTGTGTGGATGTGAGCTGAATCTGACACAAATCCTCTCTCTGTTCTAATGTAAGTCACGATGGCCCCTGCCATTGACAGAGAAATGTAAGAATGAAGGTAGACATTCTGAGAAGATAAATACCTTATTTGAATAGAAATCTTGAGGAATTGCACTATCTCAATAAACAGGTTGGCTGTAATTGACACCGTGAATAGTCATCTGAAATGATGAGTTATGGACACAGAAAAGAGTTCTGGAGAGGAAAGCATTAGGCTGGAAAGGAAATTGCCAGACTATTGTGTATAGTCTGTAAATATAGTAAGGATTTATTCTTGCAAATAAAGTGATTGATACAATTCACAAATTATACAGGAGACGAGGGAGGTAGTTAGGAGCAAGCAGGGAAGAGTTAACGTGAAGCTCTGGGTTGGACTGTCACGCCCAGCACAGGCATCCGGAGGGCAGTCTTTGTACGACCTTGACCTTGAACAATAACCTCCCTAGGTTTTGTTTCTTCACCAGTAAAAGGGTAGAAATAAGAAGACGTATTTCATGAGTGAGGATGTGGTGAGAACCAAAGGGGAGAGTGAGCACACAGGACTTAACACACAGACTGACCCGTCCGCAAAAGAGTTTAACACACGCTCAGCAGCGGCCTCTCTGCTACTGCGACCCCCCCACTGCCACTCATCTGCTTTGTCTTCCCTCTCTTGCACTTCCTTTTAATGATTATGATTTGCTAGGAATTTTTCTTAAAATGTGCCTCACTGTATTTGGGACCTTGATTGTTTTGCAGCTAAGGTGTCTTCTGTTTAGAGAACCTGTGATCCTCCTGTCTGTTGGTTCATGCAGTGAAATAGAAAGATAAGGCCTTGATGTGGTTCAGAAACAAGCAGGGAGAACAGCTGTCCTCGGCATTATT
The DNA here is from genome assembly GCA_963574355.1 of Loris lydekkerianus. NCBI lineage: Eukaryota > Metazoa > Chordata > Mammalia > Primates > Lorisidae > Loris > Loris lydekkerianus. The sequence goes on from CAUYPK010046800.1 coordinate 7,808, forward strand.
TCAAATGTGTGTGGAGGGAGGCTGCTGGCCATGCTCGATGTTTAAATTATCTAAGCTTTTTTGATTCAGCTGCATTCACTTTGCACGTTACAGTAAGTCCCCTGTTTATATTTGCTAATTCTTGGCTTTAGTATTGTTGTGTCTGGCACTCGGTGTGATAAGCAAATGGCCAAGAGCTGTCTTGACAGGAAAGAGGTGACCTTGAGGCGGAAGAGGTGACCTTGATGCGGAAGAGAGGAGAAAATGGAGATATGGAACCAGAGGATGGTGAAAAAAAAAGCACTCCGCTCTCCATCTCACCTTGTCTGCATTGGAGCGTTCTTTCTCCTCCAGATAAATAAAAGTCTGCTGGAAGTTCATTTCCAGATGTTTTAATAAAAAAGTTAAGGTGACTCATATTAATAAAGGAGGTAATAGGAAAGTCTTCAGTGGGTGTAAGAGCCATAATGTTTTGAATGATGAATTCATATGGGAACATTAAAAATTAAAGATGTTCATTAGGTATCACATATATCACTTTGAAAATCATGTCATATCTTTTGTCTAAACTTGAAAGAAGTATCAAAGATCCAAGACTCCATATAATTTCGCTTTTCATAAGTAAGAGTAGGTCATCATAAAATACAGAGGCACTTTGTACCCACGTCCTTCCAGTTTGAAAGCTCTGGAGGGTGGTTTGTTGTTTGCTGTTGTGTAGTGTCTCAAAAAAGAGGGGAAAAGGACCTTAAAAAAGCACCTATTTAATGAATCAAATTAATCACTTGAAAAACTTCTGGAAGTCAAACTGAAACAAAAGAGAAAGGAATTAATTTGGAGCCACCAGAAAAACGACATGTAGCCAGTATTGGATTCTGTTCAGTTTCAAATCAGAACAACTTTTATGCTCTACCATCTGCCTCACCAAGAGCCTTGTAAAATTTGAATATTACAATCTTTAGAGATTCACATATGAGGAAAGCTTTTTTAAGGCCATTTGATGAATATAAAACCAGAATAAATAATGTTGGTGCTTGTCCATAAATAGTTCATAATTAGTAATTGCTGAGAAGATCAATCACATATTCTGTTAAAGCCCTCCCACCTTCCACTTGACCTTCTGCCCTCTGCCAATGGCCCAGCAGTCCAGCCAAGGGCCTTTCGTCCCACATGACAGATAAACAAGGTGAACAAGGTGAGAGTCAGGGAGACAAGCCCCTGGGCTCGACACCCCCAACCTATAAACTGGGAAGAGCTGGAACTAGAGCTGTGACTCTCAACTGTTGGTTACAGGCATAATACTTATTTTTAAAAACAGACAATAAGAAGCATGCAATGGAAATAATATCTTTCTGCAGAATGTTCATGTTCTTTGCCTTCAGGAGAGCTAGACAGAGGCAGGTGGCGTGCTGACGAGCCATTCCTCTGGTTTCACACACGCACCTCTCAGTGGAGCTGTCCACCAACGGCAAGCTTTCCTTTACAGGTGAGGTGTGGACATCAGCCCATTTTATTTGCTTCTGAAGCCCGCTGGACATACACTGTAACTTGGTCGCCTGCACTGCCTCATGTCTTGCACATGGCCGGCTGCTGAGTGAGTAATTACTAGGGAGAGAAGGACTCACCAACAAGGAAAGGGAGAAGGCCCAAGGTGCCAATTCTAGGGAAATATCATAATATGCTTCAATCAGGGTTTATGGAAGCTGGTTATGTTAGGAAACGATACTCTTGCACAGGACTCAGCATCTCTGCGTGCTAGGCACTGACGAAACAGACGGAGCTACTATCTGCACAATTGTAGCAGAGAAGCCTTTGCTTTTAATAACTCTAAATCACTAGCTATTGATTGATTTAACATTTAAAATGTGCCAAGTACTTTGGTTAAAATGTCAAATAAGATGTGGTCGTTGCCAGATGGAATTCACAGGAGACCCAAACAAATGGATAAATAGGGTGCAAGGTGACTGGTGTAGGAGAGTTCCCTGTACTGCCCGGAGCGTGGGCAGTGAGGAGCAGGCGTGGGGCAGCATGTGGAAGGCGTGGGGCAGGCGTGGGGCAGCATGTGGCAGGCGTGGGGCAGCATGTGGCAGGTGTGGGGCAGGCGTGGGGCAGCATGTGGCAGGCGTGGGGCAGTGTGGGGCTGGCCTGACACAGCGGGCTTAGCTGGGTGGGGACAGCTGGGTCATGGCAGTGTTCTGACAGCCTATCCTCTAATTACTTTCTCACTTCCCCCCTTCAGGCAGTGAGACGTGTGACTCATCAGGCGTGACACATGTTTTAGGTTCTTTCTCTTATTAGTAGACCCTGCCTTCCCTGCTAGACAAGAAAATAAACCAAGAAAAGATCTTTTTTTAAAAACTTAAGATTAATGTGGGGGTACAGTTAGATTCCATAATTTGTACCTGTAAGGTTACAGTCCAATTTCTAAGAGTGTGCCCTGCCCAGGTAGTATGCCATATACCCACCAATGCTTTGTACCCACTGAATTTCACTGAGCTTTCCTTTCCTCTGAGCTTGCAGGTGTGAATCTTCTTCTGATTTAGGGCTAGGTACAGGCCATGTTTGCCTTTTCATTGTGATACTTCACTGAGAAGAATGGTTTCCAGTTCCATCCATGTTGTTACAGGGTTACATAATTTCCATAATTTTTCTGGCTAAATAATATTCCACACACATATATACCACAATTTATTAATCCATTCCTGTGTTGAAGGGCACGTGGGTTGTTTCCACATCCTTGCGATTGTGAATTGTGCTGCTATAAATGTTTGAGTGCAAGTTTCCATGTGGTAAAGTGCCTTTTCTTTTCTTTTGTGTAAATGCCTAGTAAAGGGATTGCAGGATCAAATGTAGGTCTACCTTTAGCTCTTTGAGGAGTCTCCGTGCTGCCTTCCACAGAGGCTGCCCCAGTCTGCAGCCCCACCAACAGCGTGTAAGTGTTCCTTTCTCTTCACATCCACACCAGCACCTATTGTTTTGGAATTTTATGAAGTAAGCCGCTCTCTCTGGGGTTAGGTGATTTGATATCTCAGTGTGGTTTTTATTTGCATTTCTCTGATTATTAGAGATGATAAGTATTTTTAAATGTGTTTGTTGGTCATTAGTATGTCTTCATGAGAAGAAATGTTAGTTCTTACACAAACTCAGTCTTGAGATTAAACAAGGATGCAACTTGTGGAGAAGTAGTCAGGGTGGGGGTCAGTATTTAGACACAGAGACTCTGGCATTTCATGTTGAAGATGATGGGGAATGGAGAGGAAAGAGATGAAAAGGACGAAAAGTAAGGCTTACTTCTAGGGCTTAGAAATGGATAGATTATAGCCACATTTAAAGGTCATGGAAGCAGATCAAACACATTAACTTTAATTGCTAAAGTTCAATCAAATTTGATTAAAATGTAAGAATAATTGTTTTTAGCTTTTTCTGAATATGGCAGGGCACATTTGTATGTCTGAAAAAATCTGCATAATCTCTGGATTTGACATTCTGTCTGCCTGTAAAAACATTGGAAATATGTAAATGAGTGATTGTATCTAAATGCATCTTCATTTTTGGATGTGCTTGTGACATTCTAAAATTCATCTTCACTTGTTCCCTCTCTTTACTTCTTGACATCCAATTACTTACCATGCTCTTCTGGTTATGTAAGTTGGTTCTTGATATGTAACAAACTTTCAAAACTTTGTCCATAATGGACGATGAAGGAAGACTTCCCAAATCATTCTCTGTGTCTGGCAATGTCTCGATACTAAAACAAGAAAAAGACGTTCCATCAAATCTATAGAGAGAAGTTCCTTAGGAATATAAAAAGAAAAGTATTCAACAAAATACCAGCAAACCAAAAAAAAAAAAAAAAAAAAAAAAAAAAAAATAGAAAACTTTTATTAAGCATGACCAAGTGACCAAGTTTTATTTATTTCAGGAGTGCAAGGTTAGTTCAAGATATGAAAATCAATCAATATAATACATTATATTAATAGAATAAAGTAGAAAAGCCAAACTCTCATCTCAGTAGACTCAGAAAAGGCATTTGGCAAAATATAACACACTTTAATGATATTTTTAAAAAGCCACACAGTAAACTACAAATATAAATTCACTTTCTTAACCTGTTAAAGGTTAAGTACCCATTCTACCAGGGTACTTAAATAAGAAAATGAAATAAAATGGACTTAGATTGGAAAGTAAGAGGTAAAATTGTCTATGTAACCATGATCTTGCATATAAAAAAACACTTAAGAAATCCACACATAAAATATAACTGTTCTACATGTTTGCATATTTATAGGATATGGAATTAGTGATCTGAAATCAATTTTATTCCTATAAACCATCATTGAGCAACTCAAAATGAATTTAAGAAAAAAATTTCAGTTATAGATAATAACAAAACATATACATTACTTAAGGATAAAGTTTACAAAACGAGTAGAAGAATTGTACGCTTAAAATTACAAATTATTATTGAAAGAAATGAGAGAAATCCTAAATAAATGGAAAGACATTCTGTGTTCATGGATCAAAAGACTTAATATTAGAAAGATGGCAGTGCTCCACAGAGTGGTCTATAGAATAAATGCAATTAATATTAAAATTGACACTCTGAGATTGAAATTAGTATATAAATGCACAAGACCTAGACTACTCAAAACAATCTTAACAAAATTATAGCACTGATTTGTCCCAATTTGAAAATTGCTACAAAGTTACAGTAATCAAGACTGTATGGCACTGAAATAAAGCTAGATATACATGTAAGTCAGTGGAATAGAATTAAAAGTCGAGGAGTAAACTTTTGCATGTTTGGTCAATTAGTTTTGACAAGGGTACTAAGATCATTTAGTGGGGGCAAATAATAGTCCTTTTAAAAAGTTGAAAGCATTCCCACTAAGAACTAGAACAAGATGAGGGTGCCCACTGTCACCCATTCTCTTCAACATAGTGCTGGAAGTCCTAGCTGAGCAATCAGACAATAGAAAGAAATGAAGGGCATCAAAATTAGGAGAGACAAGAGGTCAAACTAGCACTTCTTGCTGATGGTATGATATCTAGAAAACCCCAAACATTCCACCAAAAGACTCCTGGAATTGATAAATAACTTCAGCAAAGTTGTCAGGATAAAAAAATCAGTGTATACAAATCAGTAGTATTCCTATATACCAATAACAGTCAAGCTGAGCATCCAATCAAAGACCACATACCATTCACAATAGTTACAAAGGAAATGAAATATCTAGGAATATACATAACTAAAAAGGTGAATGATCTCTACAAAGAAAACAATGAAACAGTGAGGAAAGAAATTGCAGATGATACAAACAAATAGAAAAACATATCATACTCACAAATCAGTAGAAATAAATTATTAACATGTCCGCACTACCCAAAGTGATTTATAGATTCAATGCAATCCCCATCAAAAATACCAAAGTTATATTTCACAGTTATAGGAAAAATAACTACACTTCATTTGAACCAGGTAAGAGCCCATATACCCATAGCAATTGTAAGCAAAAGGAACACATGTGTATGTATCATATTACCAGGTTTCAAGCTAGACTGCAAGGTTATGGTATCCAAAACAGCACGGTATTGGTACAAAAACAGAGGCATAGACCAATGGAACAGACAACAAAATCCATATACAAAACCATCCACATACAGCCACAGACAACAACATACACTGGGGAAAGAAGCCCTATTCAGAAAATAGTACTGGAAAAAAATTGGACAGCCATAGGCAGAAGAATGAAATAGCACCTCTATCTCATAAAAATTAATTCAAGATGGATAAAAGACTTAAATGTAAGGCACAAAACCATAAGAATTCTAGAAGAAAATGTTTGAAAAACTCTTCTGGATATCAGCCTAGGCTGGGAATTTATGAAGAGGACCCCAATGGCAATCACAGTAACAACAAAAATAAATAAATTGGACTCAATTAAATTAAAAAGCTCTTTCACAGCTAAGTGAATAACCAACAGAGCAAACAGACAACCTACAGAATAGGAGAAAATATTTGCAATGTACACCTCTAATTAAGGGCTAGTAACCTGAATCTGCAAAGAACTCGGCAAATCTGCAAGAAAAAAATCAAACAGTCTCATGAAACTGTGGGTAATAGACACAAACAGAAACTTCTCAAAAGAAGATAGACAGATGGCCAATAAACATACAAAAAAAAGGACTGAACAACACTAATCCTCAGGGACATGTACATTAAAACCACAGTGAGATACCACTTTACCACAGTTAGAATGGCTTTTATTAAAAAGTCCACAAGCAATAGATGCTGATACAGAAGCAGAGAGCAGGGAGCACGTATACGCTGTTGACAGGACTGAAAATTACTATGACCTCAAGTAAAACAAGTGTTAAGATTCCAAAAAGTAGATCTATCTGCCTTTGATCCAGCAATCCCACTACTGGGTATTTACCCATTTACTGTATATACTTGAGTATAAGCCGAGTTTTTTCGGCACAAAATTTGTGCCGAAAAATCCGAACTTGGCACAAATTTTGTGCCAATAAAACTCGGCTTATACTCGAGTATATACGGTAATCAAAAAGACTTCTACACTGGATGTTGATTGCAGCACAATTCACAACTGTAAGATGTGAAGTCAACAGAAGTGCCCATCAATTCATGAGTGAATTATGTGTTATGTATGTACACTGGCATACCACTTAGCCACGAAGAAGGATGACTTAATGTCTTTTGCAATAATTTGGATGGAACTGGAGACAGTTATTTTAAGTGGATTTATGGCAAGAATGGAAAAACAAACACCACATTTGCTGCCTATTAAATTGGAACTAAACAATGAGCTCACATGTGCACAGAGGGAGTAAATCTCAATAAAAATCAAGTAGGGGGAGAAAGGAGGGGATTAGCAAAAATTTACCTACTGGATGCAATGGACAACACATAGGTGACAGGCATACTTACAACCCTGATTTAAGCATCACAAAAGTGGTCCACATAACCAAAATCATTTGTACCCCATAATACTTTGAAGTAAGAAAAAAGACTAGTCTTTTTGGCAAATGCTTCTGAGACTACTAGATACCTACATGAAACAAAGGAATTGGACCCATACTTCAAACTATACATAAAAATTAAATAAAGTGAATCACAGAACTAATGATAAATGCTAAATTTTAACTATAAAGTTCTTACGAAAAAACACAGGAATAAATTTTTGTGGCCTTGAATTGGGCAATAGTTTCTTACATATGATACTAAAATAATAATGGCAAAAACTACAAATTGAACTACATCAGAATTACTAACTATTGTGTTTCATAAGGTACCATCTAGACAGTGAAAACACAACCCATGGAATGGGAGAAAATATTTTAAAATTTTGTATCTGACAAGGGACTTATTTAGAATTTTAAAAATACTCTTATAACTCAAGAATAAAGAGATGAACAACTCAATTTATAAAAGGGTAAGGGACTTGAAAAAGATATGCAGATAACCAATAAGAATGGAAAAGGATACCCCAAATCATTAGGAATTAGGAAAAGCAAATAAAAACTACAATGCAATACACTTCGTACCTTTGATTGGCTAAAATAAAAAGTCAACAAAAACAAGTGTTGAGAAGGATATGAAGAAGTTGGAGTCCTACTACACTGGTAGTGGAATTGTGAAATGGTGTCCCCACTTTGGAAAATAGTTTTGTAGCTCTACAAAATGTTAAATATAGAGTTATTATATGAAATGGAAGTTCTCCTCGTATAGCCTCAAGAGAATTAAACATATGTCCACACAAAAAGCTGTACATGAATATTCAGAGAAATTTCATTCCTAAGAGCAAGAAAACTCTGGAAATAATCCAAATTTCCATACATTGAAAGAGATAAAATGTGGTACATCCATACAATTGAATCCCATTCAATATAAAAAGAAATGGTGCCTTTATCCATGCTACAAGAATGGATGCACCCTGAAAACCATATGTTAAATGAAAAAAAGTCAGACACAGATGGCCACAGAGAGTGCGATTCCATTCACAGAAGTGTCTAGAACTGGTACATCTGAAAAGGTGGAAAGCAGGTCAGTGTATGCTGCAGACATTCAGAATGTTCTGGGTTTTGTTTTCAAATGACCTCACTCACCTATAGCTATCTACTTCCCATACTGGAGGGTCTACTATTATAAAAGTAAAATAAATATTTTTCTCTTTCCTGACGGGTTCGCTCCATTCTGCAATATGTATTCCCTTATTCCACCCTTTCTCAGCCCCAGTGCGCTCTCTCATATCACTGTGTCTTCAGGGTCCCACAACTGTGCCAGTGCCTTGATTTTTCAGCATAAAGAGTTGTGCTTTCTGTTCAGGTGGTGATGGTCCGTGGCTGCCTTCCCCATAAAGAAACCAGTAACTTGAGGATGGGACGCATGCACTGTTCTTCCTCCTCTTATCCATGTCAGCTTTTTGGAAGAAGTTTGCACACAATAGTCTTTAAATAACTATTAAATTGAGTATTTGAAGAGTAACATTTTCAAATGAGAATTGTATATATAATAGACATTTAAAAGGAAAGTCCAGGTTTTCTGTAACAAACCCAAGTTAGGAATCATTCAGGAAAAATGAAACGCTGGAGCTAACTGCAGCCCCACATTATCCTGGGGAATCTAATTCCTTCACTGTTATAGTACATTTGATTTTTGAGAAAACAGCACATAACAACAGCTTCAATTTCCTTTAGTTGAATCTTCGCCATTTGGTGCTGGCCGTATTTTGACAAAGATCTGGGAATTGACTGTGGGGAGTTGTCAGCTACCCCTGGTCATGAGTAAGCCATTGTCTCAGTGAGTTGAGCTATAGATTCTTCTGTGTGCCCCTAAAATGTGGTTCTGGGGAACTATCACATTCTTTGTGTAGGATTTGAATTCCTTCTTGGTACTTTCCGCCCATTAAATATCATAGTATTTTGGGAATTATTAATTGTTTTGAGAAAGTTATCAGAATTTATCAAAGTAAAAAAATAAGTCAAAGCGATAGAAAAAAATACAGGAAGAATGGGGTGGTAGGACCTAATCTTCTCTCCCCATGTATCTTAGCTGGGTCTGAAAATGCAAGAAAAGACAAGAGGAAAGCGAAGTATTGTGTGCCTTCTCCACACTACAGTGAAAGTGATCGCCTAAGGTGTCTGTCTATATTGTACCAATGCCTTGAGTCTGAGAAGGGCTCCCTGCTGTCCAAATGATGAAATGCAACCTCTACAAACCATTTCACAGCTGGCCCATGAGCCTATTAGCAACATCTCCCATCCATGCACTGAACCCTCTACTCTCCAGCCGTGATGCAGATTCTTCATTTATGTGAAAGAAACCTAGTTTTCATTTTCTTCCATTTTAACCTCCCCAAGGAGCAGTGTTTCTCAGACTTAATGTGTATCAGAACCAGATGGAGAATCTAAGTCCCCCGCCCTGACAAGAGAAACGGATCCTCCCTGGAGATATGGATCCAGTCGACCTTGATGAGCAGACAATTTCCATTCCTAACAATGTGAGGATGCTGTGGGTCCAGGGACCACAAGGATGACCAAAGGCCTGGATCATCCTTTAGTACTCTCTCATTCCCGCATTGTCTCTGCTTATTCTGCAGATTTGAGCTAAGATAACTCATTGTAGTAAAGTTTTATTCAGCCTCTAGGAGTTGGGCAGGGGTTTGCATGTGCCTGTCCATCTTTCTTTTTCTTTTTTTTTTTTGCAGTTTTTGGCCGGAGCTGGGTTTGAACCCACCATCTCTGCACATGGGGCCGGCGTCCTACTCCTTTGAGTCACAGGTGCCTCCCGCTCCTGTCCATCTTTACTTCTCCCCTTGGTAGTACTCATCAACCTGTTGTTACACAGGCCTAGATACCTTGTGGTACAGACCTCATGAACATAGTTACTACAGGAAAATAGAAGAAGAGATGGGTGGAGCACAGCATCCCCATTCAATCTATCCTATGCACAGCAGAAGCACTGTACACATTTGTTGACTTAACAAATGATGGTTTCACAGGGATCCAAGGACAAGGTTCCTCGCATATCTAATCTACCATATGCACTTTAAAAAATTCTATTGTTGATATAACCTGGACATATCATCCCCAAAGAATAACCAATCTGTTGCCTTTCCCCCAAGCCATCTCCTTCCATTCTCTGATCCCACAAATGGGCTTCCCAAATAGCCGGGCACATGGGACCCTGGTGGCCAACCTTTTCTCTCTTATTCTCTCACACCACACATCACTTCCTGAGCCAGTCAGTCTCAGAGCCATTGCTACCTAAGGATTTCTCCAGTCTGCCCTATCTGTACCACTGTGGCTCTATTTCAAGCCCTCATCATGTCCCCCTGGGATTATTACTAGAACTTTTTAATAGACTCCTTACTGTCCCTCTTGCTTCCCTCAAATCTGCTCTTGACAGAGTCTCACAATTTAACGCCTCTGGTTGAAAATCTGCTAACACTCCCCATCTGCTACAAGAGCAGTCTTAATTTTTTGGGTCAGAGATCCTTTTAAATAACTGTGGAATCTTTCCCAAGATTCTATAGAAAAGGAGCATATATTTCATGGCAGAAGGAAACCTGCCCAAGGGGAGAAGAGACTGTTCCCAGCAGGGGACACCTCCAGCAAAGGCAATGCGCTAAGGCTTTGTAAGCCAGGTGGCATTCTACAGCATTTGCAGACTATTTGCATTGCAGATAGGAAATGGCTAGAGGTGAACATGGAGAGACAGACAGGGCATGTCTCAGGGGAGGCCTTACCTGGCAGAGACAGCTACATTGCCTGGGCCAGCCCACACCCCTCTCTGCTTCCATAATGCCCTGTTTATAGCTGACCTCTGCGTTTGCCACACTGTATCGTAATTGCCTATTTACCACGCTAGGACATAACTTTAGGGTAGTGATGGCTCCTTATTTATATGTATTCATCTTCATGACCATTGCAGCCTATCAATCAATGGTTGTTGAATGAAGAATGTAGAATGAACTGATACTTCTGAGTTACCTTGGCTTTACACACTTTGAAATCTATTTTTTTACTTCATCTATTGTTCCTATGTTAGGAGATATGGCACTTTTTAAAACAAATAGGAGAAATAATTTACACATAGTAAAACACATAAATCTTATAGTTATAGCTTAATAAATCTTTGTATATCTCTGTATATTTATATCGTGTAACTTGGGTGTGTAACCGCCACCCAAGTCAAAATATGAAACATTTCTGTTGTTCTAGAAAGTTCCCTTGTTCCCTTTTCCCCATCAATAGTTCACTTTTTTATTTCTGTCATCATACATTACTTTTGCCTGCTCTTGAACTTTATGTTAATAGACAGAGTCATAAATTCAACACTGTAAAAATATGCCTCATCATATTTATGTGATACTTTTATTTTGATGATGTTTATTCATATACTTCATAGTATAATTTACCTTAAATCATTTAACTAACACCTATACCTTGAGGTTTAGAGATGTGTGTCAATCTCCTCTGTGGTCTGGAAATAATTTCTGTAGCATTAGCAGCTTGAATATCACTGCTAGTCATCATACTATGTTAACAAGTTAAACATATCTTAAAAATAATCTAAAATTCTATTCCCTTCTATCCCCTTACATTTCATACACAAAAATCTACACGTTTTGACGTGGTAGAAATCTAACTTCTTATTTGTCGTTCTCTTCTTAGCACTTTCCTTGTCTCTACACAGCTGGCTGACTGGGTCTATATGACCTGGTGTCTGAGCTGATGGGGATTCTGGGGTCTAAAAGCAAACACCATGGTAGTAGTGCCCTGTTAGCATTTTGAAAGGAATCCCACATAGGATATAAATAAACTGTAATAGGGTGCCAAGTGAGGAGGCTTCACGGCAATAAATCTGAGCAGCTAACCTGACCATAGAAGGAAAGGGGGGTGCAGAGAAAGGGGGTGGGCTACACCCTGCCCTGCAACACTCATTTCTACGCATTTTACCCAGGCGCGTCCCTTCATCCCCTTCTTTCCCCTATAGGACTTTTCCTGTGCGTCCTCTCTCTGCATTCATGCATAACATGTGGAATTGAAGTTCATTGAGCAAGGGGCGATGGGGATGAGGAAGGCAGAAAAATTATGACAGATGGCGGAAAAGTATGTCCTAGGGGTTGAGGGTACATGGCATGCTAAACTTAAATTTAAATTAAATTTAAATAGGTTTAAGGAATGCAGGTTGAATTCCATCTCGTGGTGGAGTCTGGGCTTTGGTGTTCCCTGTAACAGGGCGGTGTCTATTGTAGCCTCCAGGTAACTTTTCTTCCCTCACCCCCACCCCGTGACTCTCCAGTGTCCCTTATGCCACGCTGTGCACCCTCCTGCAGCCGTAGCTCAGCCCAATTTTAAATGACGGCAAGCAGCACTGTTTTTGGGGCTACTTCACAGGAATAATGTGTCCAGTTCCATCCACGTTGCTGCAAAAGCCATTATTTGATCCTTTCCAATTGCTCCATGGTGTGTGTGTGGGTGTATGTGTCTACATGCACACTTACATGTACACATTACATTGTCTTGATCCACTAATCAGCTGATGGGCACTTAGTCTGTTCCATATCATTGCGATTGTGAATTGTAGCATGTTAAAAATCTGAAAATAAATATTAAAATGTGGCCTGTATTGCTGAGCTGAGTCATGTCTGTCATGGATTGATGTTCTTATACATCTTGCTTAGTTAGCACTTTCTATTGTTCTAGAAAGTTCCCTTGTGCCTCAGTTTCTCCATCTGTTTAAAAAAAGTGATAGCACCTGTTTCCTCATGCTGTTATCTAAATGAGTTGATACCTATGAAGTGATTAGAACAATGCCTGGCACATTGTAAGCATCTTTTAAATTGTCATATAAATCAAGCCTTAAGGAAAATGTGAAGTCACAGCCTAAAACTGTTCACTTAGAAGCTTATTTAGAATTTTCTTATTTTTTGAATAATTCATCTGAGGTAGTAAAGGGGACACCACCCATGTATTTCTGTTCTGATGACCTTACCTTTGGGACTGTTGTGATGTTTGTGATGGAAGCCACCCTGGAGAAGAGGGGACCCAGTGAGCAAGGCAAGGCCATCAGTTCAAGTTGCTCTTTGGGGCATCCCAGACACATTTTTCTGATGCCACGTCCATAGGCAGAACTTCTGGATTTGGGGCTTCTAGGAAAATGATATCTGTAGGATTGGTGACATTAGATAAATCACTAACAGCACATTAGGCCAGGTGAAGCCCATCTTTATGAGGACCCCGTGGAAAGGCACTGTCTGTGCTGTACACGGCCCCCACCCGCTCAGTCACCTGCACCATCATCTACATTTGGACATCAGCACTGTCATGGCTCCGTGATCCAGGGTCATGTCATCTGCTGCACTGTCAGGCCAGGAGTACCTAACGCTCTGTCACTATGCCCACATCATTCCCCTCACTTCATCTCGTCACACAGACATTTTATTGTCTCACGTCATCACGAGAGTAAGAAGGGTGGTATAGCACCACCAGGTATTCTGAGAGAGAGTGCACAGCTGCATGACTCTGACTGCATACTGTTGTGACTGTTCCATTTTACACAACTATACTGTTGTGACTATTCCATTTTATTCCTAGTTATTAATCTCTTACTGTGACTAATTAAAAAATTAAACTTTACGGTAAGTATGTATGTATAGAAAGACAGTGTTTATAAGCATATAAGCTCATTACTACCTGTGGTTTCAGGCATCCATGGTGGTCTCAGAATGTGTTCCTGTGGATAAGGGGACTTAGTCTATAATGTTTAATTACTTGTTTAGCTCCTGGCCCATGGTCAACATGGAGCAAATATTTACTGTGAATTGGTTTTCTAGTTGATGATACCAACAAGTCTGCACCAAAGGGCATTGATATATTCAGGGAAAATCACATCATATTTTCACTAATATAAAGATAGGATTAAGTTAATAAAATGTCAGTGGAACACAAAACATTTACAACATCCTGGTTGGAGATGTTTTTGTTGAGTACTTGCCTGTCTATGAGAACCCTGTGTAGTAAGGTTATTTCCATTTCTCATTTTGAGGAATGTGAACCTCAAACAGGTAATCTGACACTCAGGGGGTGGCAGACACAGGGTTTCTATGCACGAAGTTCACTGAGTTGAAAGTGAGGAAGGGGCAGCCACTGGGGAGCCTTGGCAATGGAAGGACGGCGTGTTCTGGGGTCTGCTTGGCCTTGCTCGATGCAGCCAGCATTTGCCTGTGTTTGTTGCTTCACTCTGCTAAGTCCTTTCAACTGTACAGTATAAAAGAAGGGGGGGGTGGAGGATGAGAGGGGACAGTGGGATTGGAGCAGGTGACAACGGGAGGAAGGAGGTCAGGGAGGTGGAGGGGTAAGGAAAAGGGGAGAAGGAATAAGAGAGGAGTGGAGAGAAAGATTCTGGCAGGAAGGATGAGGTCCTGGATCCTGGGCCCAGCACAATCCGCTTTCTCCTCACAAAGCACCCCAGCACTGGTTTCCTGAGCCCGAACTTTCACAGAGCAGTGCAGGGAGGGCCTGGTGTTACCCTCCTTGGGTGATGGGGCTGTAGCACCAAAGAGAGATAGAAGAATTAGGGGACTCTGATCTGTCACAAGCTGCTGGCACATCTTCCCGTCTGACCACTTGGAGAGAAAGAGAAAGAATTCTCTCCAGAGATGAGGAGAGAAAGTGCTGGACTTCATCACCCTGAACTGTAATGTGAGCAAATGGGTCCGGGGAGAAGATGAAGTGAGGGGAGAGTGAGCTAATGCCCCCACTCTCCTCAGAGCCATGGACTAGCTCTCACCTCCAAGCAGCCTTCTAATGCTGCATCCTGGACAGCTCAGACTGCAGATAGGAGAAAATGCTGATGTTGCTAATCTCTTATTGTGCCTAATTTATGAATTAAACTTTATCATAGTTATGTATATGGAGGAAAACAGCATTTATAGGGTCCATTGTCATCTGTGGTTTCAGAGGTCCACAGGGGGTCTGGGGAGTGTTCCCCATGAATGAGGGGGAGCCACTCTGTCACATCTGATGACTTATTTAGCTCCAGGCTCATGGTAAGCAGGGAACAAATATTCTGGCAGTGAGTGCTGATGCGTGCATTCAAAAAGCTTTAGACTTTAATTTTGGAGAGTACTTTAGTATTATTTATGAATTCAGATTCTTGTGCATTTCTTTTTTCAGATCACTTAAAAATATTATCACATTTTAGAAATCCCTCTAGAGACCACATTTTGTCCATCACAGCCTGAAGCGGAGGGTGCAACTAGGTAATTCATTGATAAGAAGGAAGTTGGACCTGCCCTCCCATCTTCCTGTGACTCATTTTTTTTCTTTTGTATACAAATATTTATAGTTATGGTTATAAGAACCATTTTAGTTGCTGTCAACCCAATCAATGAGAAAAGCAATATCTCAGGAATGATTGTTAATGGCAGCTGTCACTCAGGCATTGTGTCACAGAGACAACAGAGAGTAGCATACAGTTGGGAGCTACAAAATTCATGCCTCATCTTAAGGGCTTACTCAACCCCAGCTAACAGTTGTAATGAGCAACATCAGGCCAAACATGGCTGGGTGTATCAGTTAGCTATTGCTGTGTAACAAATTAACCCCCAAACCCAGTAGCTTAAATCAATAGGCATTTGTTATTGTTTGCGATCTATGAAACAACTGAGACAACTTGTCTTTCTTTGATATGGTCCCTCCTCCTCCAGCAGGCCAGCCTAAGCTTGGTCAAATGAGGTCTTTGCAGCTTACGAGAAAGAGAGACAGGAAGTATACATGGCCTCTTAGGTCCAGGTTCAGAATTGGCACAGTTGTTTCTGCCCCATTCTGTTGTCCAAGAGAAGTCACAAGGCCAGTCCGGAGACATAGGAGGGATATAGAGGCCCCAAGCCATTATGGGATGCAATGCAGCAACATTGCAAAGGATGTGAACAAAGGAAGAAGTAAAGATTAGAGCCATTTGGGGAGGTGCCTATGGCTCAGTGGGTAGGGTGCCAGCCCCATATACCGAGGGTGGCGGGTTTGAACCTGGCCCCGGCCAAACTGCAACAAAAACATAGCCGAGCATTGTGGCGGCTGCCTGTAGTCCCAGCTAGTCGGGAGGGCTGAGCCAAGAGAATCTCCTAAACCCAGAAGTTGGAGGTTGCTGGGAGCTGTGCTGCCACAGCACTCTACTAAGGGTGACAGTGAGACTCTGTCTCTAAAAAAAATGCCTGTGACTCATTTTGAAGGAGTCCACAGAGAATACTGAAAAACTGAATAAGCTATTGTGTGGGGGCTGCCTGTGGCTCGAGGTTCCTAAACCTGGGTGAGACTTTGCACCATCCATGCCTAATATTTATAATCCCTAACCTATTCACAGGGTAGGGCAAAGGCAAGGCTGCCCAGTCACAGGACTTGGATTTGCATCACTAGAAACATTTGTGTATTCTTTATAGCTTTGTTTGGATTTTTTTGTGGTTACCTACCATGTACATACACTCTACTCAAAATGGTGATGTTTGCAAACTTAAGTTTTAATTCCATCATTTATTATATGAAAATAACAAAACTATTGAATTTAGGAATTATCTGTCAAAAGACTGGCATTATGGACCAGTCTATTATGGCATTATATACCAGTTGTATACCCTCAAAATAGGGTTCTAGATGACAACATGAAGTAGTATCTCACATTGGGGCTTTTTGAAACTGTGTGTCTCATATATCACATCTAAAAAATATTTGCTAAGCAAATTTGTAATGCTTGTCTCTCAATGGAATCATTCTAGTTTTATATTTTGGGGGGACTTAGAAATAATTTGGCCTTATTTAATAAAATTTGGTATATAATACTAACATTAAAAAAATCATGTTTTTGAAAAATCTGAAATAGTGTGAATAGTGAGCAGCTGTTTGGTGTAAAAAGAGAAAAAGGAGTTTCTTGAATATTAAAAATTGCTTTTAAAGTCTTATTTGTGACCTATTCAATAAGAACAATAGTTCATTGTGACATTATAACTCTGAAGATAAAATAATTGTGCTTTATTAGTTTGTAAGCTTTCTTGCCATAAAAATTAATCCCCTTTTTCCAATGCATGTATTTAATTTTGTACTTAATGACCATATTCTGCAAAATAGATAAATTGTTAACAATGTATCTAATCCACCTTAGTTCTTTTCTTGCTACTGTAATTAACTATGATATTATATTTAAGGTATAAAATTTATAATGCCCCCAATTGATTAATGTGATAACCTAAGATTGAGTTGAGTTTCTTAGGAATGGGCATAGATCAAGAAATTTTAATCAGTTTTAAATTATCATTTTTCCTTATTTCTGAAGAAAGCAAAATTAATAGACCCTAAATTTCTTTCCCTCGATATTAATGCCTGTATTGGGAATTAATTTTTGTTTGGCGATTATGAAAAATATAAAGATGTATTTCCATGGGTTTAAACATAGTTATACCAGTGTTGAGAGCATGAGTATGTGATTTCCAGAGAGAAAAAGACGAAAGGGCTTCTGAATCTGAGGAAATGATACGTACATACAGCACATGCATGTGAAACAGATGTCAAGGATTTTAACATATGTATGAAACATTCTCAGGGTATCCCCTCCAAAGTGGACAGGATGATGTCCCTATCTGTTGTTCTAGGGGTCTAATTTCCAATCTTGTAATTCCTAGCACAATACATTTTGCTAGCTTGATTGTCTATATTTCACCAGATTATAAGCACTTTGAGGGCAGAGATGGAGTTATATGTTTCTCTCCTATAGCACAAAACAATGGCTTGCTGCATGTTTATGGAATAAATGAATAAATGAAAAATGAACTCATTTCATGATTAGTCCCTAGGATATGGGGAGAGATGTTAATTCTTCTATGGAACTTTGGTAAAAGTTCTTGCAAGACAAGGGTTTTTAAGTTACTTTAAAAAGTCATAATTTAAGGTGCAAATCAATCATACTTTCTTTTTCTTTCTTTTTTTTTTTTTTAGTTTTTTAGAAACAGTCTCACATTGCTGCCCTCAATAGAGTGCTGTGGCGTAACAGCTCACAGCAACCTCCAGCTCTTGGGCTTAGGCGATTCTCTTGCCTCAACCTCCCGAGCGGCTGGGACTACAGGTGCCCACCACAACACCCAGCTATTTTTTGTTGCAGTTTGGCCGGGCCAGGCTCGAACCCACCACCCTACTCACCTTACAGTGCCACCGTAAGGTGCAAATCAATCATATTTTCAATAACATTTTCTTTGGCAAGGGCACATCATGCTTCTCTGAGTCTCAAACTTTTGTTTTTCACTTTAAAGTGTGATAGTGTCATAGGACTTGGTTGTCTTGAGATGTCTGCTGAGTACGGATAGATGAAGAGGCATGCAATTTGCAGAACTAAGAAATTTAGTCACGTAAGGAAGGTACATAGACAACGTACTATTTATCTGACCTTGTGTGAAGGTGAGGGGATGCAGATATATAGATAGATGGAACCATACCCAAAGAAATGCTAGACAGTCATCCTCACAAATTCATTATCACCACATGCACATGGGAAGATTTGTATTGGATAAAAGAACAGAGCCTTCCTCACTTATGTTGGATAACTAACAATTCATTGTCTCTTATTGATTTATTGGAACATTACAAAACATACTAGAGATCTTTTTTATTTTATTTAAATCCTAGCTGTATGTACATTAATGTGTACATTAATGCAGTCATGGGGTACAATGTGCTGTTTTTATATACAATTTGAAATATTTTCATCAAACTGGTTAACATAGCCTTCACCGCAATTTTTTAGTTATTGTGTTAAGACATTTATACTCTACACTTAGTAAATTTAACATGTACCCTTGTAAAATACACTGGAGTTATGTTCCCACCAATTGCCCTCTGTCCACCTTTCCTCTCCTCTCCCCTCCCCTCCCTCTCCACTTTCCCCTTCTTCTTGGGCTATAGTTGGGTTATAGCTTTCATATGAAAGCTATAAATTGGTTTCATAACAGGGATGAGTACATTGGATACTTTTCTTCCAATCTTGAGATACTTTGCTAAGAAGAACATGTTCTAGCTCCATCCATGTAAACATGAAAGAGGTAAAGTCTCTGTCTTTTTTAAGGCTACATAATATTCCATGGTGTACATATACCACAATTTATTGATCCATTCATGTGTCGATGGGCACTTGGGCTTCTTTCATAACTTAGCAAATATGAATTGGGCTGCAATAAACATTCTGGTGAAAATATCTTTGTGATAAAGTGATTTTTGGTCTTCTGGATATATATCTAGTAGAGGAATTGAAGGATCAAATGGCAGGTCTATTTTTATATCCCTAAATGATCTCCAAACTTCTTTCCAAAAGGAATATACTAGTTTGCATTCCCACCAGCAGTGCAGAAGTGTTCCCTTTCCTCCACACCCACGCCAACATCTCTGGTTTGGGGATTTTGTCATGTGGGCTAACCTTACTGGGGTTATATGGTATCTCAAAGTGGTTTTGATTTGCATTTCTCTGATGATTAAGGATGATGAACATTTTTTCATGTGTCTGTAGGACTTGCACCTGTCTTCTTCAGAGAAGGTTCTCTTCAAGTCCCTTAACCACCCTGAGATGGGATCACTTGTTCTTTCCTTGTTCGGACATTTGAGTTCTCTATGGATTCTGGTTATTAAACCTTTGTCGGAGACATAACCTGCAAATATCTTCTCCCATTCTGAGGGCTGTCTGCTTGCTTTACTTACTGTGTTTTTGGCTGTGCAGAAGGTTTTTAGTTTGATCAGATACCAGTAATGTATTTTTGGTTTTGCTTCAATTGCCTGGGGGGTCCTCCTCATAAAATAAAAGAAACAGGTCTTCATCCAGGCCTATTTCTTCAAGTGTTTTCCCTACACTTTCTTCTAGTATTTTTAAAGTTTCATGTCTTAAGTTTAAATCTTTTATCCAGTCAGAGTCTATCTGAGTTAATGGTAAAAGGTGTGCGTCCAGTTTCAGTCTTCTATAGGTTGCCAGCCAGTTCACCCAGCACCATTTGTTGAATAGGGAATCTTTTCCCCACTGAATGTTTTTAATTGGCTTATCAAAGATCAAATAACAATAAGTAGCTGGGTTCATCTCTTGGTTCTCTATTCTGTTCCATATATCTACTGCTCTATTTTTGTGCCAGTACCATGCAGTTTTGATCACTATTGATTTATAGTATAATCTGAGGTCTGGTAGCATAATTTCTCCTGATTTGTTTTTATTTCTGAGAAATGTCTTGGCTATTCGAGGTTTTCTCTGATTCCATATAAAACGAAGTTTTTTTTTTTTTTGAGACCTTTAAAGTATGACAGTGGAGCTTTAATAGGGATTGCATTAAAATTGTATATTGTTTTTGGTAATATGCACATTTTAACAATGTTGATTCTTCCCAGCCATGAGCACAGTATATTTTTCCATTTGTTAACATCTTAAGCTATTTATTTTCTTAGAGTTTCATGTAGAGATTTTTTTTTTTTAGAGATCTTCCACGTTTTGTTTTTGGAGATCTTTCACTCAGTTTTTATAGAGATCTTTCACATCCTTTGTTAGGTAAATTTCCAAATAGTTCATCTTCTTTGGCACTCCTGTGAACAGAATAGAGTCCTTGACTGTTTTTTTAGCTTGACTATTATTGGTATATATAAAGGCTACAGATTTAGAATGTTGATTTTGTAACCTGAGATGCTATATTCCTTGATCACTTCTAAGAGTTTTATAGTAGAATCCCTATTGTTTTCCAGTTATACAATCATATTATCTGCAAAGAGTGAAAGTTTGATCTCTGACCCTATATGGATACCCTTGATTGCCTTTTCTTGCCTAATTGTGATGGCTAAGACTTACATTACAATGTTGAAAAGCAGTGGAGACAATGGGCAACCTTGCCTGGTTCCTGATCTGAATGGAAATGATTTCAATTTAACTCCATTCAATACGATATTGGCTGTGGGTTTGCTGTAGATGGCCTCTATCAGTTTAAGAAGTGTCCCTTCTATACCAACTTTCTTAAGGGTTCTGCTCAGGAAAGGATGCTGGATATTATCAAAAGCTTTTTTTGCATCAATTGAGGGAATCATATGCTCTTTGTTTTTTAATTTGTTTATGTGATGAATTATATTTACAGATTTATGTATATTGAACCAGCCTTGAGACCCTGGGATAAAACCCACTTGGTCATGGTATATAATTTGTTTGATGTGTTGCTGGATTCTGTTTGTTAGGATCTTGTTGAATATTTTTGCATC
>CAUYPK010046802.1:0-18315 GCA_963574355.1 Loris lydekkerianus
CCAATGTTGGGCATCAATATCTGGCCCTTGAATCTTCTCCGAACCCTATTGTCAATACCTCTGGGTTTCCGACAGTTACGCTTAATTTTGACATATCGATCTGACTGGTGCCGGATAAACTTCTTGGTTCTCTTTTTGATGATCTTTGGGTTCACAAGAGGTCTGAGGGCGGCCATGATGCCGAGTAAGAGATGGCGGCCACCTCCGTAGATAGCGCCGAGGAAGAGAGTACGCAGGTGTTCTTATCTTCCCCTGATAACTTTGAAGGAATGTTTCCTTCCTCATCTGGTGGCTTTTTAGCTTTTTATCACAAGGTGGCGTACCACGCCAAGAAAAAAAGACTTCCAAGTCTGATTTTAGTTTTGCTTTGAGCCTGCCAGTGCTTATTTTCTTGGTAGTTTTAACACAGCTTAACTCATTTTACCTAAGTTTTTCAGATGACAACACCTGCCTCTTCAATTATTTTAGCTGTAGCAAATAAGAGATTTAAAATTTCTCCAAATAGGTGTGGCAAGGCAGCCTGCCTAGACCTCCTGGATCACATCACTGTAGAGGTTACCAGATCCTTGACCTGGGGAGCATCTTGGCCTCTTTCCCACTACAGAGGTCAAGACTGAAAACCAGATAACTCTCTGAAAAGAACATAAATAGGGTTTATTTCCAAGATTCTTTTTTTTTTTTTTTTTTTTTTTTTGAGATAGTCTCACTCTATGCCCTCTGTAGAGTATTGTGGCACCATAGCTCACAGCAACCTCAAACTCTTGGACTCAAATGATTCTCTTGTCTTAGCCTCCTGAGTAGCTGGGACTGTAGGTGTGCACCACAGTGCCTGGTTAATTTTTTCTATTTTTAGTAGAGATGGGGTCTTGCTTTTGCTCAGCCTGGTCGGGAACTCCTGAGCTCAAGTGATCCACCCTCCTCCACCTCCCAGAATGCTAGGATTAGAGGTATGAACCACCATGCCTGGCCTTTTCTTTCTTTTTTTCTTAGCAATGATCTCTTTATGCTGATCCAGTTACTCTGGAGGCTGAGACAGAAGACTGCTAGAGCCCAGGAGGTCAAGCCAAATTGCACCATGATCACACCTGTGAATGCCAATAACCATTGCACTCTAGCCTGGTTGACAAAAAGAGATTAGGTACTTAGGACTTAAATGGCCTCAAAGCAGGGTTGCTAGTAGTTGCTGTGTATATTTGTCTTCCTTTTAGGTAGAGCAGCACTGCTGGGGTTGTGCAGTGTACAACCTACAGGAATGTGCTTATGGCCCTGCCTACTTGGACTCTACACCTTTTAGTAGTACCATGGGGCTGACCACTGGAGACGTGTTTAGGGGACACTTGAAATACTCACCAGTTGTACTAAGGTTCACAGCATTTCAGAAAGGAAATAGTCAAGAAACAGATTGGTTTAATTGATTAATTAAATTTTATGCTATGTAAAAGTTTGTATCTATTCATCTATCTATAACAATGGTTCTCAACCTGTGGGAACAATGAAAATACATCCTGCATATCAGTTATTTACATTACGATTCATAACAGTAGCAACATTGCAGTTATGAAGTAGCAACGAAATGATTTTATGGGTGGGGGTCACCACAACATTAGGAACTGCATTAAAGAGTCGTGGCATTAGGAAGCGTTAGAAAGGTTCAGAACCACTGATCTACAAGGACCTCATGGTTCTACCTGGACTCCTCAATTCTTTAAGGGCTAAGAACTTCTCTCATGCTTTTCAAGCATAAAAAGACACTTATTAGCCACAGAGAATATATTAAATATTTTTATTTGGCCTAAATGCAGAAATAAAAAAATTGAATTAATATTTACATTCATAATATATTATTCATAACACTAATTACAAGGAAGATAGTTAATATCTTTTGAAAGTGCATTTATGGTGTACCTATGTATATGTATGTAAAGTAACCCTGAGGATCCGCCTCTGTCCCTTTTTTTGAATAACTGAGGTGCCCAGAGAAGCCAGCACTGCCCATATTTCTACACAGGGAGGAATTTTTAGGCTGCATCGTTCTCAGTCTTCTAGAGCGCTGGTAAGTTGCCCTGACCAGTGTTCTTTCCAAAGCAATGGATGCCTTAAGGCCCCAGGTCACTAGTAGCCATCGTGCCCAGTTTCCATACCCGAGCACAGCCAGTTGTTCTCCCTCACCCAGATGGGAAGCAGGGAGAAGGTACCACTGTCACTTCATTCCATCAGACAGTGCTGGCTTCCCAGAGGCTGAGCACAGCAGTGAGAGGCATGGAGGCCTGACCGCATCACTGGAAAATGCCTGGAGTGCTCCCTCTCACCAGACAGGACAGATGGTTGGGGATGCGCGCATCTCAGACTCTTTGACAGACAGTAAATATACTTTAGAGGACCCTGGGGCACCTCAGAGAGATATGTGACCTCGCAGTGTGAAAGTTGTCAGAATCAAAATGGAGTCACTTGTGCTAACAGAATAACCTGACAACTAGAGTTGAGGAAAGCCACCAAGAAAAGGGTTCTCGCATGTACACGTCTGATAACAAGAGCTATCATAAGAGACTATAAAACCCACAACCTTGCACAAAGACCATTACAACCTCACACAAAAAATGGTTTAACTGCCTATTCAACCTCCCACTGAATAGTTTTAAAGGTCTTTAAATCTTTAAAACTCACACTGTTTTAAAGGGTTTTTTTCCTTTAAAAACCCTTGTCTTCCTTTACCTCCCTAAAGGCACACATAGTTCACCATGGCACATGTATTCCCATTGTAACGCATGATTTCCAAATAAACACCTTTCCCAGTTAGGGCATTTCCAAGAGATGTGACTGCATAGTGACAGACTTCTTTAAACAGTGATTAAAACACTATTCACAGAAAAGTGATTTAAAAATGAAGTGACAATCACAGAGGCAGATAACCCAAGCACAGGCCAGGCCCCGAGCTGTTCCTCATGCAGCAATTCCCAGGTTAGAAGGCAGTACTGCTCTCTCCACTCCCTCACCCACCAGCTGCTCTGCAAGCTTCCTTCTTCTTCACCTGTGGGCCTCGGTACCATCTGGTCTGCCAGTGGGCTCAGCCAGAGGCTTCATCTGTCAGGGCAGCAACATCCAATCTGCAGTCGACAGCACTACACAACCTCAGCGGCTGCCATTCTTAGGGCAGGCACATAGGACGGGCGGTATGTCTGTTTATCTTTTTTGAAAAAAAGTATGGCACTTAAAAATGAAGTATCTTTTATTTATTTATTTATTTACATATTTATTTATTTATTTGAGACAGAGTCTCACTCTGTTGTCCTAGGCCGAGTGCCATGGCCTCAAACTCCTGGGCTTGAGGGCTCCTTCTTGTCTCAGCCTCCTGAGGAGCTGGGACTAAGGTGCCCATCACAATGTCCAGCTAGTTTTTCTATTTTTAGTAGAGACAGGAGTCTCACTCTTGCTCAGGCTCGTCTGGAACTCTTGAGCTCAAGCAACCTGCCCACCTCAGCCTCCCATGTGAGTCACCATGCCTGGCCTTCTAACTACCTTTTAAACAAGCAGCACAGAGAAAGTTACTCTTTGATCTGTCCCTCTTCCTGCTGGACTCAAATTCTTTTTTTTTTTTTTTTTTTTTGAGACAGCAGCAACCTCAGACTCTGGGGCTTAAATGATTCTCTTGCCTCAGCCTCCCAAGTAGCTGGGACTACAGGAACTTGTCACAACGCCCCCCTGTCTTGTTGTTGTAGACATCTTTGTTGTTTGCCAGGCCCCGGGCTGGGTTCAAACTCCTCCCCCCCTCCCCCCCAGTGTATGTAGCCGCTGAGCTACAGGCACCAAGCCTGGGCTCAAGTTATTACTTGTTCTTTCTATTATGTACAAATCCTCCACTGCTCACTGGACTTCATCCCAGGGCCCAACAGAGGAAGCTCTATTACCTTAAATTTCCTAAATAATCCAAGGTAAGTTTTTCCCAATTTCCATCTACTAACTTTCTCCAGACTGTCCCAAGTCAAGGTGCACCAAATAGATAAAATAGATGCCTCACAAAGGGACTTGTATGCATGCCATGGGGGCAGTGGGGTTATCCTTTAACACTTGCCACCCTCGACAGCGGGGTACACAATGCTTAGCTAGAAAGTTAGCCGAGTTCTTACAGTATGGGGCCTCAACAGAGGAAGAGAAGGTGGTTCCATAAACTAGAAGCTTTATAAAGCTACATTTAGCATCCTCTCTTCCTATGGTCAAGGTAAGGCTGCCCATAGGGCTTCTTGAAGTAGCCTTGCAGCACCGGGGTCACCCTGTGTGTGAGACGGGATGAACCCACACGTCCATTCCCACACATTAAGAGTCATATAAATGGGTTTAAATGCACGTCCTTTGAACAAAAGGGCCCACTGATACTGGCACGATCAGCTAACTTGTGTGCTTCATGTATAACACTATTAGCTAATTCTCTTTATTGCCCCCAAACCCCTGCCTTGGTCAACACAGTTGACTCATCACACATGAAGTGCTAATTCAGCTTCTGAAAATCCCCTTTATAACTTTTTGAAGAATCACGTGACAGCTAAAGAAAGTTCTTGGTGGCGCCCATAGCTCAGTGGGTAGGGCACGGGTCACATACACTGAGACTGGTGGGTTTGAACCCAGCCCGGGCCAGCTAAAACAATGACAACTGCAATTAAAAAAACAGCTGGGTGTTGTGGTGGGTGCCTGTAGTCCCAGCTACTTGGGAGGCTGAGGCAAGAGAATTGCTTAAGCACAAGAGTTGGAGGTTGCTGTGAGCTGTGACGCCATGGCACTCTACCCAGGGCAACAGCTTGAGACTCTGTCCCAAATAAATTAATTAATTAAATTAAATTAAGTTCTTGCTGAATTCCCCCCAGAGGCCTATCAGTAGCTCTATCAGGTGTTATTTAAGAAAACACAAATTTAGATACAGTAATTTTAGAGAAGTTGAAACTCTGCAGAAAATAGACCAAAATAAAGAAGGTGAAATGTAGAAAAAAACTTCACATAGACTTTTAAAAAAGTGTACCATACAATATTTTATTTCTAGCTTAAAAACAAAAATTACTAGGAAAATATTTATAGGACTAATCACATTTTAAGCCAATAGACTGGAGGTAAAGGGCTGTTCAGTGTGCCTCATTGAGATAGGCTGGGACAAGTTTGTGACCTGCCCATAATATTGGGTTCATTTGCCAGAGTAGAGGAAGGACCCGGTCTCCTTCCTGACTACCCTGCCCAATTAACACTTACAATTAGCAGAGCTGTACCATATCCATTTTGCTAAGAAATAAATACATGCCTTTTTAGTGTTAAAAAGAAGCCTTAATTTTCTAGGATATTTCCACAGAATCATTTTAGAAATGTACAATTTAGAAAAGTCTCCATTTATTTTTTTTTATTTATGAGACAGTCTTACTTTGTTGCCCTTGGTGAAGTGCTGTGCTGTCATAGCTCACAGCAACCTCAAACTCTTGGGCTTAAGCTATCCTCTTGCTTCAGCCTCCCGAGTAGCTGGGACTTCAGATGCTTGCCACAACGGCCAGCTATTTTTTAGAGACAGGGTCTTGCTATTGCTCATGCTGGTTTCAAATCTGTGAGCTCAAGCAAACTACCCACGTCAGACTCCCAGAAAAGTCTTAATTTAAAGAAAGAAAAAATAGCTTGTCTTTCCCCTGAGAACCACTTTCTCTCAGAAGGCACTGACAAGCTTTTTTGAGGCAGGAACATGGAGTACGGGTGTCTGAAAAAGTCCAGACAGGAATCTCAGCAGCTCCACAGGCTCAACGTCCTCCTCCTGGGGGGCTGGCAGGCTGGCCCAGTGCTTTGGTTCAAAGTGTTTGGAGAGCATCTTCGTGTTCCTTTTCTGGAAGGATGAACACAGAGTCCCAGGCATCGTCCTTCAGTGAGCTGTTTTTGTCCAAGGCCTCTAAGATGGGCTGAGCTGGGTCCTTTAAATACTGGAAGAGGTGGAAAATCCAAACTGTAAGCTGTTTCTCAGTTCAATACACCAGATCTGTTCCTTTAGTTTTAGCTGGTATGGATATATTTTGTTCGGGAGTAACTTAATTCTGTATACCAACAAGACAACTCTTTTCTTTTTTCAACAACAAAGCAAGATCTAACGCTTGAACCCCCTTCACCTCTGACCTCAGTAATGATGTTAGGACCGACCAAGGGCCAGCCAAATTACTAAGCTGAAAGTGGAAGAGGGAGAGACTCTGGCAAGGCAAATTCTTCCTCAAGCCTTCAGCGTAGGCTTGTGGGTTTTCAATCCTAAAATGTCTCTAAGATTGTAACATTTCAGTGAAGGAGGAAGTGGGAGTCCCCTTCAGCTGTGATGGGGACACACAGGAAGCGTTTACAGTACTGTCCTGTCACACAGCACACAGAGAATTGGGGCATGGAGCCCTGGGCGTCAGCCCAGCCCCTGAACATAAAGGGATGTTTACTGCATGTAACTTTCCCACATGCTCCTATTATCAGGCTTAGGATTAGGCTTAGCCATAAACTCACCAAGTTACCATGAGCCTAGTGCCTAGTTCCTGGAAATGCTGGAAGGTTCTGAAATACAATAAGCTTATAGCTGACTAGAAGAGGAACAAAACGGAATCACGTGAGCTCATGAAACCTCAGAAGTGTAAGTGAAACATCATCGTTACTCTCATGTCACTTCAGAGAACTTTGGTAGGTATTTCTACACTTTCCTAGGAAAGCAAATGGAAAGACTGTGTGGTTTTTAAATAACTTTTTTGACACAGAGTCTCACTTTGTCATCCTGGGTAGAGTGCTATGGCGTCATAGCTCACAGCAACCTCAAACTCCTGGGCTCAAGTGATCCTCTTGCCATAGCCTCGGGAGTAGCTGGGACTATGGGTGCCTGCCACAACACTCAGCTAGTTTTTTTATTTTTAGTAGAGATTGAGTCTGACTTTTGCTCAGGCTGGTCTTGAACTCATGAACTCAAGCAATCTACCTGCCGTGGCCTCCCACAGTGCTAGGATTATATGCATGAGCCACTGTGCCTGGCCAGACTTTTTAGATTCATGCCCCAGAGGAATAACTTGTAAATTCCTTCACAAGGGCCCAGCTGGTAGCTCTACCCCGAGAGAGAGATTATTAATGCAAGTAAAATTCTGAGACATTTCTGTTATTTTATGACAGTGTTAACTACAGAAGTTCTAGCAGGAATGTAGCATTTATGTAAAGCCAGTGTGGTGGATTAGGCCTGTAATCCTAACACTGCAAGGCTGAGGCAAGTAGATTGCTCGAGCTCAGGAGTTTGAAACCAGTCTGAGCAAGAGGGAGACCCTGTCTCTAAAAATAGCAGGGCATTGTGGTGGGTGCCAGTAGTCCTAGCAACTTGAGAGGCTGAGGCAAGAGGATTGCTTGAGCGCAAGAGTTTGAGTTTGCTACCTCTAAGACTGTCTCAAAAAAGGAAAAAAAGAAAAAAATATATATAATTCATATAATGCCTGTGTTCTTTAAACATGTTGTGACAAAAACTACAGTTCTTTCTAGAAGCACCACTACATTTTTTACAGACTTCAACCTTACCTAACATCTATTCATCCTAGATATAACAGAATGAGATTCTGTTTCTTCCTTCCTTTTTTTTTTTTTAAAGACAGAGCCTCAAGCTGTCACCCTGGGTACACAGCTCATAGCAACCTCCAACTCCTGGGCTTAAGTGATTCTCTTGCCTCAGCCTCCAAGTAGCTGGGACTACAGGTGCCTGCCACAACTTCCTGCTATTTTTTGGGTGTAGTTGTCATTGCTGTTTGGCAGGCCCAGGCTAGATTCTAATCTGCCAGCTCAAGTGTATGTGGCTGGCGCCTTAGCCGCTTGAGCTACAGGCACCGAGCCAAGATTCTGTTTCTAATACCTTTACTCTGAGTTTATTAAAGAATAATGTAAAATCTCTGGAAGCAAATACTATGAATGTCTTTTCAGCTAGCCCCTGATCCTAAGAATGTCCCAGCCACTGGCTGACTTCCCACAAGACCCATTCCATTTTTCTTTCTCAACTCCTTCAGAATACTAGTAACATCCAGTGAGCACTTGGTGGACGAGGCCTGGTGCTTACAGCTCTGGGTGTGCTTACTCTTCCCTAGAGCCCTGCCAAGCATGTTCCGGCCCAACGCTCGTATTCTCAATTATTATCTCTGCTGCCTTTTGGAAGGAGAATGTCTTGCCCTCGCACCTGCTGCCAGGCTTTCCAGGGAGCAGAGGGAGACCTGCTGGAGCCAGTCTTCTAGCCAGGCCAGGCCATGTTGTTAGCCAACCCCCTGCCAGTTTTTTAAACAAACAAAAAAAATTTTTTTTTAATTAAATCATAGCCGTGTACATTAATGCAATCACGGGGTACAGCGTGCTGGTTTTATATACAATTTGAAATATTTTCATCACACTGGTTAAGACAGCCTTCCTGGCATTTTCTTAGTTATTGAGTTAAAAGATGTATATTCTACACCTAGTAAATTTCACATGTACCCTGTAAGATGCACCATAGGTGTGGTCCCACCAATTACCCTCCCTAAACAAAAATTTTAAACTGTGGTAAAATACACGTAACCTAAAATTTACTGTCTTTACTATTTTTTTTTTTTTTTTTTTTGAGACAGAGTCTCACTTTGTCACCCTTGGTAGAGAGCCATGGCATCATGGCTCACAGCAACCTCAAACTCCTAGGCTCAAGCTATTCTGTTCCCTTAGCCTCCCAAGTAGCTGGGACTATAGGTGTCCACACAACACCCGGATTTTTTTTTTTTTTTTGCAGTTTTTGGCCGGGGCTGGGCTTAAACCTGCCACCTCCAGCATATGGGGTAGGTGCCCTACTCCTTTGAGCCGCAGGTGCCACCTGTCTGTACTATTTTCAAATGTCCAGTTCAGTGGCACCAATTGCATCGATTGCACCCCAGTGTTGTGCATCCACCTCCACCATCTCTGTCTCCAGAACACTTCATGGAGCAAAATAAAACCCTGCCTCCACTGAACAGTGGCTCCCCCTGCCCCCTGCTCCTGTCTCTATCAATCTGCCTACTCTGGGGACCTCAGATGAGTGGAATCATATAGCACTTGTCCTTTTGTGACTGGCTTACTTCACTCAGCATAATGTCCTCAAGGTTCATGCCATGTCTTGGCATGTGTCAGAATCTCTTTCCTTTTTAAGGCTGAGTGATATTCCATTGTATGGCTATACCACCTTTGTTTTATGCACTCATCAGTCCGTGGATACTGGGGTTGCTTCTGCCTTTTGACTGAATAATGCCACTGTGAACACAGTTGTACAAATAACCCTGGCATCGCTGTGTGCACAGGCTGTCCACTGCTGCCTATTAGGGCCTTCTGGGGGCAGTGGAGCGCTGTCGTGTCACCCGTGTAGATGTGTGTGGACATACCTCTTCTATTTGTGATGGGATACTTGGTGGAGTGTGAAACCAGTATTTAATCAGGCCTCTGTATTTCAGGACCAGAAAGAAACAGGCCCCCGCCAGGACCAACAGCAACGAGAAGGTTCCCACAGAGCTCAGGATGACTTGCTGAAGTTTGGTGGAGGCTACAAAGACGATACAAAAGTGAACAAGATGCTGTCCCACATGTGACACAAACATCAGTTAATGTTCCATCTGCATTGCTTAAGGAGTGTCCCTGTCCCAGGAAAATGGACAATTCCCCTGCCCCACCGCACCAGCCTAACGTGCTTAAATTACTAGCTAGCAAAGGCAACCTGCAATAAAATAAAGCAAGGGTCAGCTGTCTGGCAGCCCTTGATGCTACAGATCTTGGCATAAGCTCATGTTACCCGCAGCTGAGTGTTCTCTTATCACTGCTTTCTCTCTGGGTCTCCCCACCCTCCCCATCTCCCACCCCAGTTTTCCCGATTTCACTATTTTAGGAGTATTCTTTTCCCAGTTCAGAAAGCACACACAAAAGTATATTTTACCATCTGCCATTGTTTCGTTGCAAGATGTGTTGCTTAAATGCCCGGGTCTGATGATGCCTTGCCAAAGCAGTTGTGCCTCGACTTGTAAGCAGTATACTCTGAAGGGTTTTAAACCTTTCAACAAAATGACGTTGTTCTTAAAAGGGCCTTCGACCTATTTAAAAAACACCACAACCACACTTGTAAATCACCTGAACAGACATGGTCAAGCCACTTCTATCTTTTCTACTATTTGCTGAAATTCACAGTGACCAAAACAAACAAAGAGTAACAAGACGCTGTTTTTTAAAGTTACTGGCTTGTTGCAGACACACTTTACGTGTGAAAATTGGCAAGCAGTATAAAGAAAGACGCTGGTGGCTTTATGGCTGTGAGGCCTCAGAGGGCCCAGTGCAGCAACTGATTATTATAGTAAATCCCAGTTCCTAGGATGGTGTTTTATCCTTTAAAATTAACATTTTATATTTCAGAAAAATTTGCTGAATCAGATCCAGATACTTCAAATTAGTCAATAAACAGAAAAAATTAATCTAAGAAATAATTTGCTTCTAGATGGAGCTGAAATGTACTGGTTCCTCCTAGAGCTCCGGTCAAAATGTCCTCAGGGATTTATGTCATCAGGAGACAGTTGGCCCCCAAACTCTGTGAGGATTCTATGTCTGCCCCCAAGTTCCTGCTGCTGCCTGCTCAGGCCTTGGAGTATCCGCATCTCATCACTCCAGCCAGTGGCTCCGTACTCTAGTCCTGGTTAAAGATGTCACTGCTCCACAGAGGAACAAGAAAAGAATTTATCATGACAATACAGGATTTCTTTTTTTTTTTCTTAAAAAAGCAGCTCTTTTTTATTTATAAAGACTAACCATATGCATTTGTCAATATGCAATACAGGATTTCTTGTGAAGGATTATTTTTTAATTTTGAGATACAAAAGAATCCAAAATGGCCGTGTGAAATGGTTGTATTAACATACCCGCTCAAAGACCCAGGCTGATGGGGCCACCAGACTGCCAACTGCAAAAAGGCAGAACATCCACCAGTAAATAGAACACAGTCTTTTTTTTAAAGATATGGAAATATTATGCTATCTATGAATGGTAATTATTACTGATGGTTTTCAATTTTATTTTCCACTGTTTAATGGTGATGGACTTCCAGGGCAAAGAAAAAACCATTTTGCTTATGATGCTACATAGAGCAATATTAAGAATAAAATTCCTTTGAGAAGTATTTCAATAGCCAATTGGAATTTCTAATGTTTAGAATCACAGACTGCACAGAAGAGCTAATGCAGCAGGCCTAAGGCTGCTGCTCTTTGAAGCGCCTGCTTTCTAAGTCAGTCCTGGGCTGGCATCTGGGAACTTGGATTTCATGTTCATTCCCAAACTGGCAAAGGTGGCTTATCATACCTAGAATGTTTATACAAACAACATGGTTTATTTATGTTGAACATCTGCATTGTGGTATACACTAGACAGAAGGTGCCACCGTGATCAGTTCCTAATGAAACCCTGGCCACTGAGTCTCCAATGAGCTTCCCTGGTGGACAATAGTTCCCATGTGCTGTTATGGCTTGTTGGAGGAATTGAGTACATCTGTGTGACTCTGCTGGGAGAGGAAGCTTGAAAGCTTGTACCTGGACTCCTCTGGGCTTTGCTCCATGTGCCTCTTCCCTCTGCTGATTTTGCTGTGTCCTGTCATAGTCATAGTCATGAGGATGGTTCTGCATTGAGTCCTGTGAGTCCTTTGAGCAAAGCTAGGAGTGGATCTTGGAGACCCACAACACACAGACTCACAGCTAGAATCAAGATCATATCGGTGGCTTTCAGAGTCATTTTCATCCTTGAATCTTTTGTTCATGGAAGCCCAGAGTATAGATTCTCTGGTCAAAATGTGGAAAGGGGCTGGGGGTTCCTCCTATCTGCTCCTTCCTGGAGGTTCCAAGCTATTACTCAGCCATCCCATTTTATATGAGGAAATTATAGCCAAAGAGGCTAAGTGACGTGGGGCTAAGCCAGCCCCAGGGAGTGGCGCACAGTCTGGGCATCTTTTTTTTTTAGAGACAAGAGTCTCACTTTATCACCCTCGGTTGAGTTCTGTGGCATCACAGCTCACAGCAACCTCTAACTCCTGGGCTTAGGCGATTCTCTTGCCTCAGCCTCCTGAGTAGCTGGGACTATAGATGCCTGCCACAATGCCCGGCTATTTTTTTGTTGCAGTTTGGCCGGGGCCAGGTTTGAACCCACCACCCTCGGTATATAGGGCTGGCGCCCTACCCACAGAGCCACGGGCAACGCCCAGTCGGGGCACCTTTTATTAGGCACACTTCTGAATGAGGCTAGGCCCTCCTGCACAGGGTAACCCTGGCTGGCTCTAGGATACCAATAGGAACTTGTCCCATGGAGGGTGACTCAGTGCAGTGAAGCAGAACAACTCCATTATAAGAAAACAAAAGTGGGCAGCACCTGTGGCTCAAGGAGTAGGGCGCTGGCCCCATATGCTGGAGGTGGCGGGTTCAAAACCAGCCTTGGCCAAAAGCTGCAAAAAAAAGAAAACAAGTGCGGACGGGCCCTTGGGGAGGAGGCATGGAACATGATGCCCTTGAGTCGAGAAGCCAACCAAAGGGTGGGAAAAATGTAGCCACAGCTTCCTTGTGTCACCTCCATTTCCAGCACCATTTCCAGAGAAGAAGGACCCAGAAGAGGCAGCTACCTCTCCCACCTGCATTCTGCTAGGTTCATTCTATTCCAGTTGACCCAGATCTTGAGCTCTGATTTGGGGAGCTAATTACTTCCCTATTCCATAGATGCTCAGTGAGCCTTGCCCACCCTAGTTTCATGCTCTGCATGAAGAAAGGAAGAGAAAGTACAGGCCAGGCACAGTGGTTCTCACCTGTAATCCTAGCACTCTGGGAGGCTGAGGCAGGTGGACTGTTTGAGCTCAGGAATTGGGAGACTTCTGAGCAAGAGCAAGACCGTGTCTCTAATAAAAATAGAAAAACTGAGGCAAGAGAATCACTTGAGTCCAAGTGCTTGAGGTTGCTGTAAGCTATGACGCCACTCACAGCACCAGAGGAAGACTGTGTCTCAAAAAAGAAAAAAAAGAGAGAGAGAAAGTACAAATATAAAAGATGTGGCAGAAGGGCGATGCCTGTAGCTCGGTGGGTAGGGCACCAGCCACATACACCCAGGCTGGCGGATTTGAATCTGGCCCAGGCCAGCTAAACAACAATCACAACTGCAACAAAAAAATAGCCGAGTGTGGCTCGGCGCCACATGTACTAAGGCTGGTGGGTTCGAGCCCGGCCCGGGTCAGCTAACCAACAATGACAACAGCAACAACAACAACAACAACAACAAAATAGATGGGCGCCTGTAGTTCTAGATACTTGGGAGGCTGAGACAAAAGAA
Source organism: Loris lydekkerianus (assembly GCA_963574355.1). Lineage (NCBI taxonomy): Eukaryota > Metazoa > Chordata > Mammalia > Primates > Lorisidae > Loris > Loris lydekkerianus. The sequence goes on from CAUYPK010046802.1 coordinate 13,333, forward strand.
TTGCTTAAGCCCAAGAGTTTGAGGTTGCTGTGAGCTGTGACGCCACGGCACTCTACCCAGGGAAACAGCTTGAGACTCTGTCTGAAAAAATAAAAAATAAAAATACAAAAAGATTTAAAAAGCTCATAAAATGCACCTGGGATCATTAGGCACAGGAGAGGATCTGAGACCATCACGGTTTTCTTGTACTGCCTGGGCCTCATCAGGCCCCTGTGAGCTGATGCAATTTTGCCAACCCTGTCACCTGCCACAGTCCCTTGAGTGGCTTATGTTTCTGACCCATCTAGGCACTGGTGTATCTCCACACGTGCCACGCCTTCTCCAACCTGCTGGTGGTTCTCCCTGGATGAGCTTTCTCTTTCCACTTTTTCCACCTATTTCACACATGCCCTCTTTGCAATTCAAACATTTATATAGTTAAAACTCTGCAGACAGCACTAGTGGATTCTTCATTGCAGAAACAGGCCCAATAAAACATCCCCCAAACTCCACAGCATGGTAAAGGCATCATGAGCAAATGTAAAGTGAGCAAAGTCTAGACCCCCAACAGCAGGAACATTGTGACATTAAAGAGGGCCCTTCAGAATAATCTGGTGGAGGGAAGTTTCAGCACAGTGAGTAGAAAAACAGGTCTTGAAGAGGAGGATTAGAACAGGGTTAGGGCTCAGCCTTAAAGGAAATACACTCTTTGCCCATGTTAAAGTTTTCTTTCTTTTGCTAAACCAGAAACTCCCAAGAAAAGGAAATAAAAACACAAAAATATGTTCTTGCCTGTTGGATTCCTGCTTTTTCCCAGTAATGGACATAATATTCAAAGGAGACCGTGGAGGAGTTGATATCAAAGGGAGGGGAGAAGTTAATGATGAGGGAACCTTCTCTTGGAGTCACCCCAACGTCTTTTGGAGGTCCAATAGTAACTGAAAAATAATTATAAACAGAAAACCATATATGTATACATACCGGCATATATGCACATACACATATATTGTGTAATACACTATATTATATAATACAGTATATACAGTTTGTGTATACACACACACACACATTTTATTTTGTATGCAGTGAGGCTGCATTCACAAGCACAAGACTGGCTAGGAATAAGGCTCACGCCTGTAATCCCAGCACTTTGGGAGGCTGAGGTGGGAGCATTACTTGAGGTCAGCAGTTCAAGAGCAGACTGAGCAAGGCTGAGACTCCATCTGTACAAAAGATAGCAGGCGTGGTAGTGAACACCTGTAGTCCCAGCTACTCAGGAAAATGAAATGGGAAGATCTCTTGAGCCGGGGAGTTTAAGGCTGCTGTGAGCTATGATGATGCCATTACTCTCTGGCCCCAGAGAGTAATGATCCTATCTGGCAGGGAAAATGAAGCACAAACTATAAAAGGCTGCTCTGGACTCAAGATTTCCTTGGAAGTAAACCTCTAAGTGGAAAGTGAGTCCTTGCAGTTGTCCATGATGAGGCCCAGAGCAATCTCTCTACCCCTCAGGAAGACAGCTCAGGTGCAAGGAGATCGCATCAGGCAGGTGCAGCCTGCCTGGTGGAAAGGCCACCAGAGCCAGTATCTCTTGAAAGGATCCCACAGGAGTTGTTTCCAGGTTCCTCACAGGGACAGGACCAGTTACAAGAGTCACGGCACTCAGAAGATCCCAGAGAAAGGGCTTTCTAGCAGGTACTTAGGATCATCTCAGTTGAGATTTGGTTTACCCATCAGGGGTCATCTGACCTTAAGCAATGCTGCCTAGTAGCACTATTGACATGACACTTTCACTGGATTTCCAGAGGAACAAAATTACAAGGCTAACCAAAGATCAGACTTCCATAGTAGAGTGGGAAAAAACTTTGTTAGCCTGCCCTTACAATATACACGTGTATATAAAATTATAACATAAATGAGCAAAAGTGGTACTTCTAAACTTTTAAGTAGATTTGTCTCCTGAGAAGTTTTGCCATGCCGAGTCTATTTGTTAAGGCTTTTCATATAGTGCATAGGACAGCCAAGACTGTGACTCATGATGTGCTGTCAGTGAAAGGCTGTAGCAATTATCAAATACACATGTACATTGTATAATTAACTAGAGAAAGTGATTAAAATACAGGTTGGGGGGTGGGGCGTGGTGGCTCATGCCTGTAATCCTCGCACTCTGGGAGACTGAGGCAGGTGGATTGCTTGAGCTCAGGAGTTTGGAACCAGCCTGAGCAAGAGCAAGACCCAGTCTCTAAAAATAGCTAGGTGTTGTGGCAGGTGTCTGCAGTCCCAGCTACTCCAGAGGCTAAGGCCAGAGAATCATTTGAGCCCAGGGGTTTGAGGTTGCTGTGACAGTGAGGTTATAACACTCTACCAAGGGCAAAAGTGAGACTGTTTAAAAAAAAAAAAAAGTGCATGTTTGGTCCACCAAGTTCTAAGAGCCCTGTCTCTGCACCTTCTACACAGGAGACAATCACATCACCGTGAACAGTCATGTGTTCACAATAGTGGGGCTAGATTCTCTTATAGTTCCGTGCTCTCCCCTGGGCACTCCAGGTTGGTGAGGGTGGGGCATCTGGTCTGGCCACGCTTCTCTCTGTGCAAAAGAACTGGTTTCTGCAGAGTTGGCATCTGTGCCCTCTGGTCACTTGTACTGGTAGAGAAGCTGAGTCCACACAATGCTCAGTGGCAAAGGCAGGGCTGAGTCTAGCCCACTAGGCACTATGAAGGACAGAGACAGAGAAGATGGGGCAGTCCGTTCTGACTGGTGATCTGCTCCGGACAACCCATTTGTCCTTAGGTACAGAGTCAGCAACCATGTAAGATGAAAGAAGTGCTGGTAGTTTCTGGCACTGCCCAGAGGACAAAAGATGGTAACAGAAGCAGAACATGTCATGACAGTGGGTCCAGCCTCAGCCAGCTGCTGCTCCCAGCCCGAGTTGAGGAGAGAGGTTCTTGGTTAGTTACTGGCTGGTTGACATTCCCAGCTCCTGCACGCGTAAAGCTTGAGGCAGTTGTTCTCTGATCACACTGACCACTTTCACTGCTTTTAGTGGCCTTATAATCAGTAACTGAGAAGGGGTTACCAGGTGGAGGAATAAGATGGTGGCTGGAGGAGTCAGGCTTGGCATCATACCAGCCTGGGTTCACATTCCCACCCTGCCATTAACCAGCTGTGTCAGCTGTTAACCAACTAGAGTGGCATTCACAGATTGGCTGCTAGTGACAAAAAGATCTTTCATTCCACTTGCTGACAGATGCCAACACGCATCCTCCAGCCTCCCCTTTTGCTGCTAAGTCAGCAGGATTTGCAGAAGTACCTGCAAGGTCTGGTGCCTGCCACAGGACTCTCATCTTCATGATGTGCTCATTACCACGTGGGAACACAGGACACCAGCTACAGCTAATGATTCATAGCTGAAAGGACAGTGTTCACAGGCCTGCCCTTCTTAAGAAAGCTCCAGGCCTAGAATATGATACCAATTTGACAAGCTTCTCTAGAAGGGAAAACAATCTCCCTTCTCTCCAAGCACTGAAGGAAGAATGGCTCAATGGAACAACAGAGAACAGAGGAGAGCTGATTCCAGCTCTGTTTGCTCGGATCTGTCTAATAGCTATGTAAGTTTATCCCTATTTCTCAAATGAGGAAACTGAAGCCCAAAGGTGACATTCCTGAAAGGATGGCTTTGTTAATAAACTAGCTAACAGAGAAAGATAAAATATCAAACAGAAAGTTAGAGAAATAAATTCACAGCATATAACTGCCCGTTTGAAAACTCACAGCACAGGTTCCCCCTTTGTTTTGTTTTGATTAAACATCTGGGACTCAACTTGTCTTCAAGCTGAACTTCTTATCTTTGAGAGTTTGTTTTCATAGCCTTGAAGAGCCCTAAGTGGACAGCAAGGGTGCAAGTGCATTGCTTCAGTTCCTGCCAGACCAGATTTCAAGGGCCTCTAATAAGCTGGCATTACAGAGAAAGGGGAAAAAAGAAAAAGCACTCACAGCAATTTCACAGCCTTTTTTGCTATCAGTTGGCTGCAATCATGTTTTTTGTTTCTTTGCTCCCAAATAAAAACCTCAAGTCCCCCATCCTTTCTGTGCTGACACTTCTTTTTACTCCTTTTTTTTTTTTTTTTTAATTAAGTCATTTGTACATAGATCATAAATACATTTATGCCATTATGGGATTCAATGTGTTGATTATTTATACAAATTGGAGTACTTACATCCTACACTAATCAACATAGCCTTCACCTCATTTACCCAATTACAGCCTTAAGACATTTGTGTTCTACACCTGATAGATCCAACTTGTACTTGCAATATGCTCCATAGGTGTAGTCCCCCTACTAACCTTCCCTCTATCGACCCACCCCCCTCTTTCTTTCTCTTGTGTTGTGCCCTTTCCACCTTTGGTAAGTAAAATAAACTTTCTTTAAAACTTTCTAAATTTTAAGATAACACAAACTTTTTACTTTCTACTATTTTGGTCTTTGTGTAAGAAATCTTTCTCAGTGGATGTGGTGGTGCAGGCAGAAAAGGCTGTTTGGTGCCACAGAAATGTTCATTAACTGAGGAGGAGAGCAAGATGGTGGCTGAGTAACAGCTTTCTTGTATCTGGGCACTGCGAGTCTGGGGAGATAAGACTCCAGGCATCTCTGGCTGGAGGGATCTGCCTATAATCATCCCTTTGAGGATACAGGGAGTCAGCGAGAGACTTCTGGACCCCAAGAGGAGGACAAAAACAGTGGAAAACTGGCACAGGAACTTAAAATAGCAGGAGGAAGTGAAAGGAAAATTAGGGCAAAAAAAAAAAAAAAAAAAAAACAGATAAAAGAAATTACTCATGAGGAAGAATCAGCAGAAAAGTCCAGGCAACATGAAGAACCAGTCCAGAACAACCCCTCCAAGGGACCATGAGGTAGCTACTGCAGAGGATTCCACCTATAAAGAAATGTTAGGAATGACAGAAAGGGAATTTAGAATACACATGATGAAAACAATGAAGGAAA